>JBBYHO010204329.1:16884-33518 GCA_038382025.1 Adansonia gregorii | reverse complement strand
CGCATCGTTCTATTGCCATCCTAAGTCAAAAGAGTTAGATATGCTAGTTAATTCTCAATTTTTTTTTTCACTAAAATTAGATATAAAAGTTAAGAAGATTAAACTTTTATTTATTATTTTTTATCTAATATTTTTAAAATATTCCTCATTATCATTTAGGTTTAACTGATCTAAAAGGAGCAGATTTTTTTTATTCAATTTTATTCAATTTGAAGGCTATTGTCTATCCTATAATCCATATATTAATACTAATATTCTTGTAAGTTGTAACAATTATTTTTGTAAAAGCACAAAAAAGATTTGTGTACAATATTTAAAAATAATAATAAATAATAAATAATAAATAATATGTAATATGATATTTATTTTGTTTTTATGATTAAATTGGAAATATCCCTCCTCATTCCTTGTTATTGAACTAAGCTCGTAAGAAACAGGGGGCCTTGGACTGGAAGAACTCAAATCTAAAATTGTTTTTGATTGGGTCCTCATTCCTCGTCATTGATTTGGTCAAACTTGCACTGGTGAAGGCCGAAGAGTACCGCGCATCATAAATTTAAACTCTACTTTTCTAGTGATATTTGGTCTCAATTTCTATCCAGAAAATCAAATCAAGTGGCTTTTTTTTTTTCAAAACCTTGTTGATGGATTGGGGAAGGATGCTATTTATCACAAGTTGTTAGATGTTAAAATATTAGATTGAAAGTCATGGTTCAATTGATTCAATTAGTTTAATCGATTAAATTAAATGGTTAATTAGATTAAAAAATTTTAAATAAAAAATTTTAATATTAAATAAATATTAAATATATCAAATATTTAATAAACATATATCTTTGGTTAAAGGACATGATGTTTGATCTAGTTTGAAAGGATTAAAATTTCAAATCTTAATATATATAATTTTTTTGTTTAAAAAAAGTGTAAAACCATTTTTTTTATTTTTTTAGGTTTTATTGATTTTTCTATTGATTCAACTAATTTTTTATCGATTCAGTAAATTTTTCATTTTATGATATGTATATATATATATATTAAACTAAATCAATTATCAATTTTTGATTCAATTAATTTAATCGAGCGATTCAATCAGAATTAATATGGTTTCTCTTTCATATCAATAGAGAATATTGTTTTTTCAATATATGTTTAACAGTTAAAATTTTTTTATATCGAATAAATAGTTAAATATTTTTAATTTAATCAAAATCTTCGTGTATGATTTGTGTGAATAGAATATAAATATGGCCATTGGATTAAACAAATATAAATTGTACAAATAATTATGAAAGTATGTAAAATTAATTTAATTTTATCTAAATGTTATATGGATCCCTCCTCTTATAATATATAATATTATGATAGTATATGCACCTAATATTAGTAGTATTATATGCCTGCAATGTAATACCATCAACAATATTTATATATTATATTATGTAATATTTACATTAATATATAACATATAGTATAATGTAATATTATATGGTATATATTTTAATCTAACATATGAAGTAATTTTATTATGCTTTATCATATATTTATTTATAATAGATGATTAGTGACAATTATGTTATATGTATTATATGTGTATATCATTAATAATATAACTTTATATAATTACTATATTATTGTATACTTTATGTTACTAATTGTTTTTAGTTTATAGAATAAATACTTTTAATTAATGAAACTAATTTTTTTTTATATTTTCTAACTTGTTTTTATCTTGAAATTGTTGTTTTGTTATCTAAGTTGTTTTTTATATTTTAAAATTTGTTCGTTGGTTTTTAATTTTTTTGACTGTGGTTATTGGTTGTTAATTACCAAAGACTTTGAATTAAAGTTAATTTTTGTTTTATTTCTTTATAGTTTTCTTTAAAATTTTTTTGACTTACTGAATTCGATTTTTTTTACGGATTCGAATATCCGATGAAATAATATTATTTTATTTGGATTTTGATTTGGATGGTAATGAGTGGATTTAATGCGAATAATAAGCGAATTAAGATTTTAAGAAAATTTTATAAATTTGAATATTACAAGAATCGCGAATATCTAATCCACTGCTATCCATAGACGATAAACCTGCTCATGAGTTGGATAGCCCATCTAGCTTATATTGAGAGGCTTGGATAAGAGGTTTTGTAATTTGGATTGAGCCAATTTGAGCTTGAAATACTATTTAAATAATAAAATATTATTTTTATTTAAATTTAATTATAAATATTATTTTAAATAATAAAATGAATTTTCAAGTCGGCTCAAGTCTAGCTGAACTCGAGCTTGGGTGAAAAATAAAAAAAATCTATAACTGTAACCTGAGCTATTAATACTCTTAGAATACAATAATTAAAATACAAACTTAAGAACATTAATACAATATTATACTTAATGATTAGTTATTTAAAAAAAATGTCACTTTTTTTTATTTACCAAACCTTGTCGATGGATTAGGGAAATGAATATGTAAATCACATTACGTGGATGTTTAAAAAATCGGTATTGATACAATTGATTCAATTAATTTAACCGGTTAAATTGATCAGTTGATTGCATTAAAAACATTAAATAAACAATTTTAATATTAGAAAATTTAAATATATAAAATATTTAATTAAAATGTATATTTATAGTAAATGACATGATCTTTGATCTAGTTTCAAGGGATTAAAAATCATACCCTATTGTATATAATAATTTTTATAAAATTAAAAATAAAGTGTAAAATCATTTTTTAAAATTTTATCAATTCTTTTATTGATTTAATAAAATTTTTATTTTATGATACGTATCAAACTAAATTTATTATTAATTTTTTATTCAATTAATTTAATCGACATACATATTAAATTAAATTTATTATTAAATTTTGATGCAACCAATTTCTTAACCCCACATCTTGTTGATCATCATGTGTAAAAAAAAGAAAAGAGAGAGAAAAGCTTGAGACTTCTTGTTCCCAAATTGAATGCCCTAATATTTGAGAATTCATGGTTCTTTTCGCTCGTTCCATTTCGTGCATGGATTTTTGTTAGTTTTTCTAGAAGTCAAAGAAGAGCCGAGTCAACAAAGCACAAATTAAAATAAAAAGGCATTTCCCACCCCTTTCCTATCCTATCCCCCCTTTTCTTTTGTGGGTTGCAAGACATAACTTGAAAAGAAATGTCAAACCCTATTAATTCATGTCATCCATGAAACCCCATATTCCTTGTTCTTCAAGATTTCTTTCTTCCAGATGATATCATTGGTGATGTTTCACACCAACTTTCTGTTGTTTAATGTTTTTTTTTCTAATTAAAATTATTATTTTGTTTTGAAATTAGGATTTTTTTTTATAAAATTTGAAAGATATTCCTTGCTTTAACATTCAATATCTTATATTTTTTGTCCAATTGCCTGTTAGCATTTAGAAAAAAAAAATACTAATTAGTATTTTAAGAATATTTTTTAATTCTATTATATAGTATTTAATTTATTAAAAATAATGAATAAAATTATTAATTAGTGCATTTAATACAATTTATTATAAAGAAAATGTTAATCAATGCTTGATCACATTGGTATTTGATATTCTAGAAAGAAAAATGTTATTAATGCATTATCATTTTTTTTGAATTTAATTAAAGTAACATATTAAATAGAAATTAAATAATATTTAATGAATTCCAATATATATATATTTTTAATAGAACTCTTAATATAAATAATAGATTAATTAATCTTAAAAATATGTTAAAAGCAATTTTTATTTATTTATTTTTTTTATAAATTAACGTATGCATGGCTCACCAATTATGTCATCTAGACATATTACAAAACATCACTTTCTGCACACTTACTATATTTATGACTGTCCCTAACAAGCTCATATTGTCCAATTGATATCATGTTGGCTTTTTGATGATTTCCACTATAGAAATGAACATTCACGATACAAATTTTGCCACAAATTCTTTAAATTATTAATAAAAGATAGAAAAGGATTCCGAATTTTGGATCCTTTAAATACAAGAAAAATACTATATATATATATATATATTAATTTGACTTAATTAATTTCCCATTTAATTCTTGTTTACCAAGTTTTCCTTTCATTAACCAAAACAAATGAAAGAGAAAAAATGGAAAAAGATTGGAAAATTTTTGAATTTGATTAGTCTGATTAACACGTAAGCCAAATAAAAGGAATAAAAAACAATTTGACCTTAGTTTTTGACTCCAAATTTTGGTCAAGAAATAAGGCACGAAAACAATGTTATATTATTCGGACCCATTTGGATATTAGTCAGAGTTTTATTTCTTTTTATTTGTTTGGGATACAAGAAAATAGTAAGGCATCTAGAAGCTCTTACATTAACTATTTGGAAAACATTAAAGAGAAAGAAAGTGGCTGAAAATTAATTACTTAATTCGATTTCAAAAATGGTTGCATGGGAAATTTAATGAATTTTATTTTTCAAAAAAAAAGAAAGAAATATAATTTAGAAATACTTAAATTAATGTCTTAAATAAAAGTTTTAACTTAATACGGAGATCCGAATGATTAATATTTTATAATAATTAAACTCATAATCATAAATTATACGTATATAAATTTAATTTATATTTTATTAATAATTTTTTTTAAAAATAAAAGTCATAAATTATTATAAATTATTTTAAAAATTTTTATAATTATTATATTTTAAAATAAATTATATAAACTTAAAATGTTTTATGACATCATAATAACATCTGTTATATTTTCATAGCAATAAACATGAGTTTGGAAACGTGTGGCAATCAAAAGTTAAGCCTATGACTTAAACAGGAACAGGATCTCCAATTTTTTTTTTTATAAAAATAATAATTCAATCCATATGAAAAACCGAGGAAAATGTTCAAACTTTGACAGATAAAGAGGGGGGCCGCCAGCAGCCCAGCGTTATTGCTAATATTGTATATATAGAAACCTTAGTCTCCTTGCTCCTGGCACTTACCTAAAACTTCATGCTAGTTGTTTTTTCTTTTAAGTCCTTTCAGTTTCAGAACTCTTTATATATCTTGTCCAGGTTCAAGGACAGAGATCAAACGTTTTCTTTTCGTTAATTCATCAAATCCCTTCTTCTGTTTTTTTTTTTCTTTTATTCTTTGATTTGAGCTCGGGAACGTGAAAGATTTGATATTGTTTTGGTGGGTGGTGTTGGAAATTTTATGGTAATGGAAGGTAGTGATATTTATAAAGCTAGCAGTAGTTTAAGGGGAAGTTTACGAGCAGGTAGTTCTTCGATATGGAGAAACAATGGTGTTGAAGTTTTTTCGAGGTCTTCTCGAGATGAGGACGATGAAGAAGCTTTGAAGTGGGCTGCACTCGAGAAACTACCGACGGTTGCTCGTCTCAGGAAAGGTTTGTTGACAAGCTCTCAAGGTGGTGCCAATGAAATCGATGTTGATGATATTGGATGGCAACAAAGGAGGGCTTTGCTCGAGAGGTTGGTCAAAATAGCAGAAGAAGATAATGAGAAGTTCTTGTTGAAGCTCAAGAACCGTGTGGATAGGTATGAAGTTAATGTATTTTACATGTTTGGTTACTAGGAAACTTTTCTTAAAATATCCGATATGATCCTTTAAATATATATAAAAAATATTTAAAAAAATTAAATATATTCATATTCATATTCAATATATATATATATCGATATTCATTTTCGAGTCTAGATAACAAAGAGGAATTTGGAAAGAAATATTTGTGGAGGGAAAGACTTGAACAAAATAGAGAAACTCTGTTTCAGGAAATCTGCTTTAGTCCTTGAGTATATTATTCTCATTTATCAATAATCATTTGCATCGGACATTTACAGGGTTGGCATCGATCTTCCCACAATCGAAGTCAGATTTGAACATCTAAATATTGAAGCTCAAGCTTTTGTAGGAAGCAGTGCTCTGCCTACGGTTCTTAATTTCACTACTAGATTATTTGAGGTAGCAACCTGGAAAATACCCATTACTTTATTATTTTACAGTTTTTTTTTCTTTTTTGGATTGTTCTAACATTTCAATTTGTACTGTAATTAAAGGGCTTCTTAATTGATATGGGCATTCTTTCAAGTAGAAAGAAAAAGCTGACCATCCTCAATGATGTCAGTGGCATCATTAAGCCTGGCAGGTATTAACATGGCGATTTTAGTTCTTATTTTTTACTGTTAAACTTCAAGCTGAGGTATCCTGGAATTCATCAATTATTATTTTTCTCATGTATTTATAATAGGATGACATTGCTTTTGGGTCCTCCAAGTTCTGGGAAGACGACTCTGTTGTTGGCTTTAGCTGGGAAGCTTGACAAATCTCTTAAGGTGCACTACAAGATTTACTTTCCTTTCAATGCCATACTTTTTAGTTATATTACTTTGGTTCTTTATTTTTCTTTGATTACCTAGATCTGATATATATGTCCAACATATTATTCGAACATAAACATGGAGATATGATTCTCCAAAGACCTTCCAAATAGATGGAAAGCTTAGAAAAAATAAAATATATCCGTGTGGGCATACACCCCAAATCCGACACTCGCACTTGACTCTGAGTAACATAGCTTCTTTAGGTTTCTTGTTTTTGCATTAGATTCTATCTTTGCTTTTATTTCTAAATTAAAAAAGTGAAATTTCTCTTGCAGTTTTCAGGGACAGTCACTTACAATGGGCACAAAATGAATGAGTTTGTGCCCCAAAGAACAGCTGCTTATATCAGTCAACATGATCTTCACATTGGAGAAATGACTGTGAGGGAAACCTTGGCCTTTTCTGCAAGATGCCAAGGTGTTGGAGACCGTTATGGTTAGTTTGATTGAATTCCTGCCATTTTTATTTTGTTTTATTTTTTCCTTTTGCCGTTTACCATTTTTTTTTTCTTTTGGGTTCTACAAAGCATGAAAATATGTCGTTTTGGGTGTTTACAGATATGTTAGCAGAGTTGTCAAGAAGAGAGAAACAAGCAAATATTAAACCTGATCCTGATCTTGATGTCTTCATGAAGGTAATAACTGAGAAGCCATTCTAATTTAAGATATGTAGTTTGAAATCATGTTCTGCGCACTCAAGTGAATCAATTAATATGGACTGCTCCTGTTCATTCATGACAATACGATACAAAAGTGATTGAAAATCAGAAATGAAATTCAAATTATGATTAATCTTGTACAATAAGTATCTCAATTACAGAGAATTTTGTATTCATCACTTTTGTCATTTTAAAATTTCTGCAGGCAGTAGCGACGGAAGGTCAAGAAACAAATGTAATCACAGATTATATTCTAAAGGTAATATTATAGAGAGCTCATGTATATTGAAAAATATTAAGGCACTAAGATAAAATATTCTTAAACTTATTGAATATCTTTGCCTTAAATTTTGCAGATTTTAGGACTTGAAATATGTGCAGACACTATGGTAGGAGATGAAATGTTAAGGGGTATCTCTGGTGGGCAAAGGAAGCGTGTCACAACAGGTAATTGATGAAATCCATTAATCCATTAATTCCATTACCAAAGTACCCTAAATTTCTTGTCGTGAAATCTAATTATGTCAATGTAATTAGGTGAAATGCTGGTTGGACCTGCAAAGGCGCTATTTATGGATGAGATATCTACTGGTCTCGACAGCTCTACAACTTTTCAAATTGTGAACTCCCTCAAGCAAAGTGTTCACATCCTTAATGGAACCGCAGTCATCTCTCTTCTCCAGCCAGCTCCAGAGACTTACGATCTTTTTGATGACATTATTCTGCTTTCTGATGGCCGGATAGTATATCAAGGTCCTCGTGAACATGTGCTGAGCTTTTTTGAATCTACGGGCTTCAAGTGTCCCGAGAGAAAAGGCGTGGCTGATTTCTTGCAAGAAGTAAGTCTTGACAGTGTTCTCCTTCCTTTCTTTCATTGGGACAAAGTTCTTCTTGGGTCACATTTAACTGACTTTGTTCTTTACAGGTTACATCAAGGAAAGATCAAATGCAGTATTGGATGCGTAGAGATCAACCTTACAGGTTTGTTACAGCCGATGAATTCGCTGAGGCATTCAAATCATTCCATGTGGGAAGGAAACTCGGAGATGAACTTGGAACTCCGTTTAACAAATCAAAGGGTCATCCAGCTGCTTTGACAACCAAAAAATACGGTGTTGGAAAGTGGGAGCTGCTGAAAGCTTGCATCTCACGGGAATTTCTGCTGATGAAGAGAAACTCTTTCGTTTACATATTCAAGTTTATTCAGGTATCTACTAATTATAGTTAATTCATGTACCACAATTGTCAAGGTTTATATGACTGTGACTAACTTTTTTTTTTCCCTCCTTTTTGTTGCTAGCTCACGGTGATGGCATTCATTACTATGACACTCTTTCTGAGGACTGAGATGAACAAAGATTCAGTTGCAGGGGGAGGAATCTATATGGGGGCCTTGTTTTTTGGATTGATTCTGGTCATGTTTAATGGAATGGCTGAGCTTTCTATGACCATTGCTAAACTTCCTGTCTTTTACAAGCAAAGAGATCTCCTATTCTTTCCTTCATGGGCATATTCACTACCAACATGGATACTCAAGATTCCTATCACATTTATAGAAGTTGGCATATGGGTATTTATTACCTACTACGTCATTGGATTTGATCCGAATGTTGAAAGGTAAAGGAAAGAAATGGCAATAAAAATTTCAAGGGAAACCTTTGTAATTTATATAGTTATTTTCTTATTAGCTTTAATCCAAATTGATGTGCAAGTAATCTGTCTGGCGCAGGTTGTTTAGGCAGTACCTTGCACTCGTTCTAGCTAATCAGATGGCTTCGGGGTTGTTTCGTTTCATTGCAGCAACTGGTAGAAACATGATTGTTGCCAATACATTTGGGTCATTTGCGTTACTTGTACTTTTTGCATTGGGTGGCTTTGTCCTATCACGAGGTATGATAAGTCTCAGACACAGTACAGGGCATGAAAGTTCTAATGGAAATTAAACTTTTTATTGGTCTGATCAATTTTCATTGTTTAATGTCACAGGGGACATAAAGAGTTGGTGGATATGGGGTTATTGGATTTCGCCTATCATGTATGGACAACACGCATTGATGGTTAATGAGTTCCTTGGGAACCAATGGAGACGAGTAAGGGTTTAATCTGCAATGGATAAGGTTTTGCTTTTATCTGTAAACAATCTTCTGATCTTTTATGCAATTTTTTTTTTCCATATTAAAGGTTCTTCCGAACTCGACAGAACCATTAGGAATTGAAATTTTGAAGTCCAGGGATTTCTTCCATGATCCAAATTGGTATTGGATTGGAGTAGGAGCATTGATTGGATTCATATTTTTATTCAACTATTGTTTTACTTTGGCTCTTACCTATCTAAACCGTGAGTATATCTTTATCTACTTGAATTTAGTCCTCTTTGGAAGGGAGAGCCAATCTTTTACTTTTTATCAAATAAATATGCAGCATTTGAGAAGTCTCAGGCCGTAATATCAGAAGAACCTGAAAGCAACGAACAATCCAATGGCGTTGGAGTTGGCGGAAGCATTGAATTAACAAACAATGAAAATAGCTCAAGTGGTGTAATTAGATCAGGTATTAAAGCTTATCTGTATTTGTGACTGTATGTTTCTGTACAAGCCATTATGAACACTAATCCATTTTATATGCAGAGATTCAAGATGATATTCAAAGAAGCATCTCATCTAATTCCTCATCTATGACTAAGGCAACTATTGGGGCCACTGGCAACAAGAAAAAGGGAATGGTCCTTCCATTTGAGCCACATTCCATCACATTTGATGACATTGTCTATTCTGTTGATATGCCACAGGTAACATAAGGTTCCATGTACAAATGCTATATATGTTCAATGGTTAGATTGGATCTTGTTTTGGTTTAATGTGGTCCACGTATATGACAGTTTATTTGATTCAATTGCAACATTATAGGAAATGAAAGAACAAGGTATCACTGAAGATAGATTGGTGCTACTAAAGGGTGTTAGTGGTGCTTTCCGACCAGGTGTTCTCACAGCTCTAATGGGTGTTAGTGGTGCTGGTAAAACCACTCTTATGGATGTGCTTGCTGGTAGAAAAACTGGTGGTTATATCAACGGGAATATCACAGTTTCAGGTTTCCCGAAGAAGCAAGAAACATTTGCTCGAGTATCTGGCTATTGTGAGCAAAATGATATTCATTCTCCTCATGTTACTGTGTACGAGTCTTTGCTCTATTCTGCTTGGCTTCGTCTACCCGCTGAAGTTGATGCTCAAACCAGAAAGGTTGGCATTCATGAAACCCTAAGTTGTTTCAACTTTCAAGTCTCTGAATCTATTTGATATATTTTGGAGGTTTTTACTCAGATAAGCCAATAGATAATTCGATCTCAAACTACAAGGATTTATTTAAGTTGAGAAGTATTTAGTTTGATTTTGTCTTGTTTCAAATAAACTTGTTTATACGGCTGTCTATGGAGTATGCAGGTCAATTTATAGACTGAAATCTTGACAACAGATTCCAAAAATTTAACAAAATTTTCCTAACGATCACTTCTGGCTAAGATTAAGTAAATGGTTTTATTTCAACATGTGTTTTCAGATGTTCATCGAGGAAGTAATGGAACTTGTGGAACTGACTCCGTTAAGGCAAGCACAAGTTGGTTTACCTGGTGTAAATGGATTATCAACTGAGCAGCGAAAGAGGCTTACGATTGCAGTTGAGCTTGTGGCAAACCCCTCAATCATTTTCATGGATGAGCCAACTTCAGGGCTTGATGCAAGAGCTGCTGCAATTGTTATGAGAACAGTTAGGAACACGGTGGACACTGGAAGAACAGTTGTGTGTACCATCCATCAGCCAAGTATTGACATATTTGAAGCATTTGATGAGGTGAGAAAACTTATAAATCAATTCGAAAACAATTTTTCGTGTTTTAGTTGGTTCTTTATACAATTGTGTAACTGAATAAACTTTGCCACTGCAGCTATTCCTTATGAAGCGGGGAGGACAAGAAATATATGTAGGGCCATTAGGACACCATTCTAAACATCTTATCAAGTACTTTGAGGTGAGATGAAATGAAAAACTCCAAATTACAAAGAAAGTTAACTTATTCATTTCTCATTTCACATTTAACTATATCTAACATTATAATGTTCATCTTCCTCCAGGGAATTCCAGGAGTTAGCAAAATCATAGATGGCTATAATCCAGCAACTTGGATGTTGGAAGTTACCACAACAGCACAAGAATTGTCTTTAGGCGTTGATTTTGCTGAGATCTACAAAAACTCAGAATTGTACAGGTAATGATAAGCTAATCAAACTTAACATTGCAACAAAAACTGTAAATTGATTCAACTAATTACTTTTATTCATCCTGATATCTATATAGCTACCTTGAATTTGCTACTGATGTATGTCATTTGTTTAGGAGGAACAAAGCTCTTATTGAAGACTTAAGCAAACCGACTCCTGGTTCAAAGGAACTCTATTTTCCAACTCAGTACTCTCAGTCATTCTTGACTCAGTGTATAGCTTGCTTATGGAAGCAGCACTGGTCATATTGGCGCAACCCACCATATACTGCCGTGAGATTGCTTTTCACAACTGTCATAGCATTGATGTTTGGGACAATGTTTTGGGATATTGGCACTAAAACGTAAGCTAAAAGTCAAGCACAAAAAGCTTAAGCTTCAATGTTGGTTTTTTTTATCAGTTTCATACATCTAAGTTGTCACATTGTGAAATTACAGGGATAGTAGGCAAGATCTGAACAACGCAATGGGTTCAATGTATGCTGCTGTTCTTTTCCTTGGTGTCCAAAATGCTGCATCCGTGCAACCCGTTGTCGCAGTTGAAAGGACCGTCTTTTATAGAGAAAGAGCTGCCGGAATGTATTCTGCCATGCCATATGCCATTTCCCAAGTAAGATTTCAAAAATTCGGAAACCTCGAAACGTTGAGAAAGTTGTACAGAAGTTTAGTACATTATAATTGACTTCCATTTTCGCAACTGCAGGTCTTGATTGAGATGCCTTACATTTTTGTTCAAGCTGCCGTGTATGGCCTTATAGTCTACTCTATGATCGCGTTCGAATGGAATGCCGCAAAGTTCTTCTGGTATCTCTTCTTCATGTACTTCACCTTACTCTACTTCACTTTCTACGGCATGATGGCTGTCGCTGTCACACCAAACTACCACATTGCATCCATAGTTTCCGCAGCATTCTACGGAATATGGAATCTCTTTTCGGGATACATCATTCCCCGACCCGTAAGTTCTTTCAGTTAATTCTTCCTATTCAAGTTCTTGATACACACACATTTCTTAAGGACTTAAACTTTCTTTCCCACTCTTTCCCAACTCTTTCGACTTGCAGCTTATGCCAGTATGGTGGAGATGGTACTATTGGGTTTGTCCAGTTTCTTGGACCTTGTATGGCTTGCTTGTTTCACAATTCGGAGACATACAGCAGCCCCTCAGTGATGGCGACTTCGCTGGTCAGACAGTCGAACAATTCTTGAGAAGTTATTTCGGCTTCAGGCATGATTTCCTGGGAGTAGTTGCAGCTGTAATTCTTGGTTTCACAGTTCTCTTTGCATCTATCTTTACTGTCTCCATAAAGGTGTTTAATTTCCAAAGGCGTTAGAATTTTTCTGGTTCGGCACTTAGTGTGAGAGTGCCAAAGAATAAGATCCATCTTTGTAATCCTAGGATTGTTTTATTCCTATAATTATGACAATTGAAATTTTATATATTTTCTTTACAAGATATAAATTCTTTCATTGTAATGAACTATGAATCAATGAACAAAACTATTTATTTCTGTTCAAATAAATAATACCATATTTCTTTGTTCTGAAATCTTTTTTTTTCGAACTTTGTTTTACGAGTAGAAAATATATATAAACTAATTGAGTTAAACTGCTTGACTGCAATTTTAAAGGAATGAAACTTTAATTGGAATATGCTTGCGTATCTTATAAGTTTGAGTCGATTACCAATCACATTCAAGGTTGTCAATATGATTATATAACCTACAAGGATTATTTGATTTATTTCATCACAATTTAATAACTAACCAATTATAAATTAAGATTAAGTAAAATCCATTAAAATATTATGTGAGTTTTACACTTATAAATAATGAACCTTTTACATAATTTCTTCAATAATTTCCAAAGATTATAATAAAAGAATTTAAAAGTGAGAATGCTTCTAAAAGATTAACATAATTGTGGGGGTTTTTCTTTTTAAAAAAAAAAGAAAAAATTCAAATCCGAAAAGATAATAGATATATCCACAAGTTTTTGAGCCAAATACTATTGAATTTGGTTTTTTTGATCTGCCATAACCTTATTGAATGTCTTTTCTTTTTATTATTTGCCTTGTTGCAAGAAGATCATCTACTAAACTCATCTCCAACCCATCCTACCCTACTTAGAATTTATTACTATTATATCAATTTTCAAGAAATCATTTTACTATGACTTACATTTTAAATATATTATACAATTAAATTATGCTTGTCATAAATTAGATTTGTTTAAGGATCGAATTATCCATTCAAATTCGAAAATCAAATTTTGGCAAAAATATAAAGTCCAAAAAATGAATTTGAAAAAAATTTAAAGCTTATTTTTTTTAAAAAAAATTGGCATTGACTTTAATATTCAAAGATGAAACCTAACCCGGCTTGACTTTATTATTTTTAATTATTTAATATATATTATTTATTATATTTTTATGTATTATGTAACTACGTTAGATATATCTCAAAATTTAATCAAAAACTAAAATTACTAAATATTTAAAAAATTATCATGTTTTTATTTTTTTTTTTTTAAAAAAGGTAATTTAGCTAGTCGAGGTTGTATCATTGGCAAATTTAAGTATAATTTAAAACTCAAATTATCAAATCGAAATTAGGTTAGAACAAATATTTATCGCATTAATATCGTACCTAAATCCGATATACTAACATCTCAACCATAAATGTAAAATTAAAAAAAAGAGTAGGTAAAAGCACCAAATGTTTAAATTTGGCCAAAACTTTAAATTAGAAGTTTAAGTTCAAATGTGAATGGCAAGGTGAGACTTTTATCGAATATTTGGAAATATCTCAAAATAGGTAAAAAAAGGCAAATTAGAGTAAATTGAGTACATATAATCTAACAAAATCTTTTCATTTATTGTGAACTAATTTTAAATTGAATATATATAACTTAAATTAAAAGCCATCCCAAATGCATGGGATAGCTCAATTTGGACTTTTGGAGTAAAACCTTTTAGTCACATAAGATGTTAAAGGAGTTTTGAAGGACAATAATGGTAATGGGATTCTTGTGAGATATATATATATATATATATATATATTCACACATATATATATATATGTATATATTCACTTTGTAGGTCTTAGACAACATCATTTTCATATTATAAATTTATATAAATTTATATATATTAATAATTTATTTTATATAAATTTTAACACGTTGATATATTTTTATTTATGTTATCTTTGTGTCATATTTGTATTTTATTATTTTTTATGTTCAAATTATTATAAATTTATATAATTTTTTTATATGTTAATAATTGGTTTTTGTATATTTTGACAAAGTCCTGCATTTATATTATTTTTATGTCACTTTTTTTTAATTATGTTTTCATGTGTTCGTATAGTATTTCAATTCATCTCTTATTTTGCATAGATTATTATATTGTTTCAATTTAGAGAAAAATTTATATGTTCCCGTCAGGTTCATGATGTCTAAATTCATCTCAAATTTTATATAACTTATTATAATAATTCAATTTAGAGAAAAATTATACGTTCGTATCATATTTACGTTATTTTTTATGTGTTTAAAATATCATAAATTTATATAAACTTTTACAGTTAATAATTCGTTTTGTCTAAATTTTGACATCTTCGATATTGTGTCATATTCATGTTATTTTTTTGTTACGTGTTACATTTTGATGATTTTACATATTATTTTCATATTATATCTTAATTCATTCAATATATTTCATAATTTATCACAATAATTTAATTTTAATTTTAAATTCATTTACTTAAAGATTTAATTATTACACTGTCATATATTAGCATAAAAATCGTATTCAAAAGTTTAATTTAATTTTTCGAAACGTAACAAGTGCATATTCAATCTTGCTTAAATTGTAACACTTAACAAAGCAAAAGTTCATAGACCCTTTATTTTTAATTTAAATGAAATAGTTGGAGTCTTCAATTTCCTATTTCAAGTTTAGAAAAAAGTGGCTCTAAAGATGAATTAATTTTGTTTATTCTATCTTCCTAATTTTTTTAATAAATTTATCACTTTTCACCAAAATTCTTTTTACATATAATATACTTCAAAGTTTCATATAAAGTAAGTTTTATTTCTTCCACTTGTAGTAAAGTTATTATTTCCTTATATTGCAAATTCTAGCATAACAATAGCAATAATAATAATAATAATAAACCCATATAATGGCATAACAAATGAAAATATAATATAACATAATATAATATTTACCACAAAATCAAATTTTAACTTTATATGTAATAAATATATATTTATATAGAAACAACTTATATCGTCAATACTTAACATCAACAAAATAAAAATTCAACATTTTAATAAATAATTATTAAAATTTTAAATCATGGATTTTCTATAAAAACTATGGAAAGATTGAATAATAACTATATATAAAGAAATTTTAAAAAATAAAGTTTGTATTAAAAAGATATAATTTTATTGACTCCTTTTATATTGGGCATTTTGGTACGATGAAAAATTATCATTTTATTGAAAATCAGATTCTTACCAATTATATTATTATATTTGATATCGAATAAAGTGTTCACTTTTTTGAAAATGTTACTTTTCCACGATGATGCAAACGTGATTCCCATGAAGAGAGGCAGAAACGTTATTTTACTATGTAGTTTAAAAGTTTTAAAAAAAAAGTTTTAAGACAGAATTATCTGTTTTTTATATTTAAAAATTGATAGTTAAATTTTTTCTACCCAATATTTTTATTAACTAAAAAATCATGAAAATTTAATTGATTTTGAAAATATTTTAATTAATATCAAATTAAATTTTAATTAAATTACTTTTTAGTGAAATACCTCCTAAATATTTAAAACTTATTTTTAATTTAAGTATATATTAAATTTGAGGTAAATGTATTATATTATTTTTATTTAAAATTAATTAATTATTTTTTAAAAATAAACAAATTAAATGAATTATTTGATAATAGCAAATATATTTGAAAAATATTATTTCACAAAGATAATTTCAAAAATTATTACCACATTCCTAATAAAATATTTAATAAATCAAACATATCAATGTAACTTTCTCATGATTTTAATCAACATTTATCTCTTTATACCAAATGCTATAATATTACTTTCTTAATAATCAAATTCCTAGCAATTACGTTCTAAGGAATCACATTCCATTAAAATTCTGATATTGAAAAGTACCAAACACTGAGGTCATTGAAGTAGATCTCTGTCAAATTAGATATAAATATGAAATTCGATTAATTTATTCAAATTCATATATGATTCAACGTGATTTTACCATAAAAAGTCAACAACTC
>JBBYHO010204220.1:0-35609 GCA_038382025.1 Adansonia gregorii | reverse complement strand
TAAAATTACAAAAAGGCCTTAAAAAGGTTAAAAATATATAAATCACATTCAAACATGTTAAATACACATGAAAGACACCCTAAAGAAAGCATTCAGCCTAACATGAAAAATCTTAAAATAATTTTTTTTCAGTTTTTCAATTAATCCCTAGACTTTCCATATTTACAAAATGACATTGAAAATGTTAAAAGTTCACAAACAAGCCACCATATGGTTCAACCAACTTGTAAGACATCTTTCTAAGTCCTACAAAAATTGGTAAAATTATTTCTAAGACCCTACTATTTTTAACCTTGACAAAATAGTTCAAAATATCATGAAATCAAACATAAAATTACTGAAAAATCATTAAATTTAGCTAACATCAGTAAACAAAGAAGAATGTTTTTAAAACATAATTTCATGGATATCAACATGTATCCCAGTATCTACTGATCATCACATTATGTACAAAAATCATGAGACATAAATATATAATCAAACTTTAACAACAATCAATCATCAAAATACCAAAGTAAAATAGCATAAAATCACATATATTATACCATAACATCATTCCACCACCTAACATATATTTTTATGAAAAAAATTAAATTATTACTAATAAACATTAAATATAGCAAATAAATTTAAAAAGATTAATCATAACCTTCAAACCTAGCCTTTTAACATGAAACAATATCCATGAGCTCAAGCATGATTTTAGCTCACTTAAAGGAAAAAAAAGAATGAAAGGAACAAGATGAGCAAAATTACAAAGAAATTACCTTGAAAGCTTAAAATTAAAAAAAAAAAGAAAGCATGGAAATACTTAGCAAAATAGCCAATTTTTTGGCATGAAAGCCATTAGTCTTCAAACTAGATATCCTCCCCTATTATAAGGGGGAGGTTTGGCCAAGTGGATTCAAAAAATTCCGTTAGTTGAAAATCATATTACTATTATTTTTATTATTTTTTGGGGTGGATATTAATGAATTAAGAGAATGACTCATTAAATTAACATGTGCCACTTGCTTAGTCATCATGTGTGACTTATCATAAAGGATTATCAAGATAAGATCATGTAATTAGCTTGTTAAAATCATACTAAATTGGTTAGAGAAAATTAAATCCAACTAAACTAGTTTCTATGAAACTAGCTTGTAAAAATCCAAAAGTAAAATTAAAAATTAAATTAAAATTAATCAAAATAAACAAAATCTTAGAAATGAAATAACAAAAAAAATCTCGATTGGAAATCCAAAAATAGTAAATTATACGAGAAAAATCCTTATAGAGGAAAATTTATATATATATAACTTCAAAACTCTTAAAATAAATTGGACTTTCAAAAATTGATTTAACATGAATTTAATAAAAATATTTGTTGAAATTTAAAAATTTTAAACTTAAAAAAATCCCACAAAAAAATTTTACAAAGTGAAAATTGCATATGTTGAAAACAAGAAAAATTACAAAAATAATTGTAAGTTTGAGAAAAATAAGCTAACTTTAATACTTTGCTCAAAATATTAATTTATACAAATAATAAAGATAAAAACTTTGAATTTTAGAACAAATTTGACTAAAAAATATCTCGAGTATGACACTTATAGTGTAATAAAAACTTCAAGATTAATTGACAAAATTGATAATTTTAACACCTCAAGGTATAAAATGCCAATACATATTTTTTCTTTAAATTATTTTATTTTCTGAGTGCATATCAACATAAATACTGTATGGGTATTGATAAAATATATAATGATCGACTTGCCAAAATTTACAAAAAAATATTGAAAAATTTAACCTTGATAGGTTCCATAAAAATGTTTTTTAAAATTTGTCAAGAAAATATTTAAAAACTGATTTTTCTTTTGAATGTTCATCATTTTTATTGAGATTGGTCCTCAAAATGATATGTTTTCTACCACTTGCATGTATAGCCATTTAGCTATGCCTGAACAAGTTACAAAAATGTTAAGTCCACTTGGAAAAAGTTGACCTCTGCTAGGGTGATTTCTAAGTTCTTATTCTCAGATAATTAAGACCATTAGAAATAGGGCCCAGACAAAATTAAGTGTCTACAGATGTCCCTTTTTAGCCATTGTTGAGCATCAAGAACAAGGCAAAGACTAAACAGACATAATTTTGTCTGAATTGTGATAAGCTTTTCTAATTAAAAATTTTTTTCTATATACATATAGGCTAACTATATTGGTTTTCTGCCAAATAAAGAGAACCTAAAGAGAAACTCCATAATCTTTTTGCTTAATCAAACGAAATTAATTTAAAGCCTTCTTCACTTACCTTTCATAAGATCGAAAAAAAGCCATCTTACTCCAAAAAAAACTTCACCTTTCTTACCAAAATTGAATGAAGTTAACTTAAATCGTACTTCACTTACCATTCATAGGATCGAATGAAGAGGATATCTTACTCAAAAACTCTGCTTATCTTTCATAAGATTAAATGAAGTTAACTACATCTTATTTCACTTATCTTTTATAAGATCAAACGAAGAGGATATCAAATTCAAAGACTCCACCTATCCTTTATGGAATTGAACAAAGTTGACTTGAATCCTATTTCATTACCTTTTATGGGATCAAATGAAAAGGACATCTTATTCAAAAACTTTGCTTATCATTCAAAGAATCAAATAAAGTTGATTTAAATCTTACTTTACTTACCTTTAATAGGATCAAATGATAAGGATATCTTCCTCGAAAAACTTTGCCTATCCTTCATGGGATCAAATGATGTTGACTTAATGCACTTACCCTTCACAGGATTAAATGAAGAAGATATCTTACTAAAAAACTTTGCCTATCCTTCATAGAATTAAATGAAGTTGACTTAAACCTTACTTTATTTAACTTTCATAAGATCAAATTAAAAGGATATCAAATTCAAATATCATGAAAATCTATCTTCTTATACATTGGCAAGGCCTCATCAATCTAAGCCTCGTTGATGTCAAGTTTGTCTTTTCTAGATGACTTACTGTTAAAAAGGTGATTTCATAAAGGGTGATCAGAAGTTTACCCAATGAAATGTCTTTTTAATCTTGACTTTAAGAACTTAAAACGCAATCATTTTTCCTAAAAAGTCACCAAATATCAAATTAGTATTTATGAAATCAAAGATACAACTTTATGTAACTAGATGGGAGTCAACATTTCATTGCTTGTAACATATTTACATGGTTTTATAAAAATCATAAGAAATATCAAAATTTATCTAAATTCTAGGGCTTACAGAATGAGACTACCTTATCATTCTATCATGGAAAAAAAATCTATATGATAAAATCTATGGAAAGTTCAAATTGGTTTTAGCTATGAATTTTTCAATATTAAGGATAATAGTCATCTTTATCTTTTATTGTTAAGAATTCCTATGATTGATGATCACCATTTATGGTATCTTTGATTAAAATAAGGAAATGGATTTAATGGCTTAAACAGGGTGGCATTACTAAATTTTTTCTTGAAGAAATGGATTTAACAAAGTTGTGGTTCATCAAGACCAAGTTCAGGTAATTCTTTATCCATAGGAACTTCTTAAAAGGAAAATAATTAGATTATAATATCCTTATAATCTTTAACTACAATAGCCTGACAAGTGTTAAACTAATGCTAGTAAACACTAAGTCTCAAAGGGTAAATTTGGAAAGCCTTTGGGAAGTATCAATTTGTAAAGTAGAGCTTGAAGGTTTTAAAAGGTTATTTTGAAAGAAAAGTTTGGGTTTTTGGCTTTTTTTTTTATTTATGTCATGATCTAAGGCCATAAAAATAAAGTTTAAAAGGGTTGAAATGAAATTATTATTCTATATAAGAGTTTATTCAAAAGGTCAAACTGGGTACATTAGTACTATTTAAGGCCTGAAGAAAAAGAGATGATGGGGAATATATGGTCTTTAAAATTTCCCATGAACAGCTAAAACAAACTAATAAGAATAATGATTGCTCGACAATTGAAGAATTAGATCACTTAATGATCTAACACTAATCTAAAGGACCCCTACAAAAATTATTTCTAATCCAACTTATTGATTTAGAAACATCTCCAAAGCCTTTAAAGTTTGTCCTAAATTACCCTTTTCAGGTTTTCAACTTTGAACTTTATTTATTTTCTTTTTCTTTTCTTTTTGATCGATTACCCCATCATATTTTTAAGAGGCTTAAAAGTTATTCAAAAAATGAATTCTTAAAGAATCTTCTGGGAATGACTCGATAGCTTAAATAACTATGTTTGATCAAATTAGACTTTATAGTATGTAATGTAGGCTATGGTTCAGGCTATCGAAACAAAAGATAAATAGGCTTAAATCATGTATTTGAGGGTAATTAAATCAAGGATCATTTCTTTTCAGAAGAGCCTGATTTTACATGTTTTTCTAGAAAAAAAACATATTTCCCTTTTTAAATTTATTTTTGCTTCCACATTTTCTTTTGTCTTTTTGTATTTCTTTTTCTTCATGCTTCACTTTAAAAGAACTTTAAATTTGACCTTTTTTTTACAACTATTATTGACTTAGAAAAAACTTAGTTATTTAAACTTTCTTTATTCTTCTCTTTGATGGAATTTGATATTTGAAATTTGATTGGTCTTTAACTTTGCTTCATGACAACCAATTTGTTGTTCCTATAACTTTAGAACCTAACTTGCCCTTTTTTATTTTAAAGCTTTGCTTTACTTGCCCGCAATGTGAATCCTGATCCTTGATTAGGGTTTAAAGAAAAAAATCATTAAACATAAAGCAGACTGCAGTGAAAGTATTTATTATGTTTGCAAAATAATAGAGAAGGTGGCCATCTCAAACAAAGCCATTTGAGCTAACAAGCATTTTGCTACGAAAAAGGATGAAATTTTTTTTGAAATTATTTTGAGTATTTTAATGATATGATGCTGCAATCAAGTTTTTTCTTTTTCTTTTTTTCTTTTCTTCTTCATCTTTTTTTTCTTTTCAACATTTAGGCTTAGGGAATGCCCCTCGAAATTATTGGCTTTGTAGTTACCAATGAGTCCGGGTTCTTGTTCGACATTTTTATAAAAAATCATATTGGCATGGGAGCTTTGAAGTTCATATCCCATTTATTAGATATTGGATTGAAAACAATTTTATCCCAAAGAAAACATGTTTTTGGCTTAAGTTTGTTCTTATTCTTCTTGAATCAAGGATTTGGCAAATTGTAATGGATGTTATAGTAAAAGTTATTCAAATGAAAGAGATCTTGGAATTGCTATCATTATTTTAACACATGTTGAACTATGGCATCTGAATTCTCAAGAGTAGAACTTAACTATTCGTAAAAAAATCCCAAAAGAAATGTTTGTGTGAAAGGTCTATAGTTGTGAAAGGTATAAGATTGAATTTTTAAGCCAGTCATATAAATGGAAATGGAGTACCATTCTGAGAGAGTTTAATCTAATGGTGATCACTTATCAAAAACAATTTTCAAAATATTTTTATTATCATTAACATAGAAAATCACTATTAATAAAATTTAAGGTTTATGAAAGAATGTAACTATTTATAAACCAAAATGTATTTCAAAATTATAATTTCTACAAAGAAATATACATAATTTTAAAGTTACGATAGAAACTACCCTTTATTGTCAAACTACCATAGGTTGATAACCCTTAGACTTCATCCTTGATAAACATTCATTTGCTTCTGGAATTTCATCCAGTTAATTTGCCTAAGAGTTGGCAATTTACTTTTCCTAGGGAATCTTCTAAAGAGATTGCTTTTTTCTCTTATCAAGGATGTGTTTTGAACATAAAGCCTTTGATATGCCATCAAAAATTTCAAAAACATTTTAAAATGCTTTAGATTCCACCTTTAAAAACTTGTGAATGCCTCAAGTATCACCATTGAAGATATGTGCATGCTTCAAATATTACCATCAAAGACTTGTGGATGCTTCAAATATCACCATTGAAGACTTGTGGATGTTTAAATATCACTATGCTTAGACTATCGCCATTGAAGACTCATGGATGCTTCAAATATTGCCATTAGAGATTTGTGGAGGCTTTGAACATCAGCAATGAAGACTTATAAATAGCTCGAATATCATCATTAAAGACTTATAAAAGCTTTAAATCATTGAAGACTTGTGGATGCTTCAAATATCACTACAAAAAATTAACGATCGAAAACCTATGGATGCTTTGAATATCACCATCAAAGACTCATGGATGCTTTGAATATCACCATTGAAGACTTATAAATGCTTTGAATATCACCATTGAAGACTTATAGATGCTTTGAATATCACCATCGAATACTTATAAATGTTTTGAATACCACTACTAAAGACTTATGGAGGCTTTGAATATCACCATTGTTGCCACATGCCTATCTTTAACACTTCAGATGATCTGAAGGGCTTAGCACACTTGACATAAAAATGTATGTATTGGTGATGGCCAAGCCTTTAAGTTATCCTATGATCAAGATTTGGATTCGGCATAGCAATATGAAGAGGAGAGAGACCATGGGCAAATTGATTATCCAACTAGTCTTGGATATCCACCATGAAGTGGCCATAAACTTAAAGTCGCCACCGATCATTTTAGGCTAGGTAGGATCAGATGTCTATTGAGAACAATACTTCAAGTTACGAAACTTGAAACACCAATTTCAAGGTATACAAAGTCTAGAGATTTGTTGGTTGGTTCAGGAATTAGTTATACTTGGGAAAAGATTAGTAGCCCCAGGACGCCCAAAATCGATACCTACTAATTATGTCTCGCTTCAGTTTTGGCTTAATCAGTTCCATTTGGTCATTGTTTAGATATAATCCCCTTTTGTATGCATGAAGTTTTGGTGGAAAATGTTAATTCGAGGTTTCTAAGAAGATTTGTATCACCTATGTGCCGTGAAGGTATGAAAAGCAGAGGGATTTTTATGAGGATAGTTTTCGGATTAAATTTCAAATTTTGGATATTTTGTATTAAGCAATGGAGAGATACCAGCATGAAGCATTTCTTAATATTTTTTTTTGAAAACAAAGTTTAAAAATGGATGCACGATAGTGCTACAAAAAGAAAACATGTTAATAAAATGATAAAAAATATAATGATATCATAAGTAAATAATCACAAAAAAGAGCATAAAAAGAATGGGTGATCAGAATGCATCTCATAATTATCTTTGATTATTGAAGAATAATATGGATGACAATTTAAAGGCAAGTTTAGATTTGATTATAATTATTGGGACAAAAAAGAGTTTAACCAAAACAATTTGATTATTCAAAATAGAGAAAATTTTTAAATTTTTTAAGGTATAAGTGAGGCTAGAGTACCCCTTTGCAAGAGTATGATAAGAGTATCCCCAAAGATAAAAATTTTTTATGTTGTAAAAGAGAAGTTTTTTTTTAGAAAAAAATTTTAAAAATAGAAAACTATAGGTTTATATAAAATATATTACTATCTTAAGCCTTGATCTGAGCCTAAAGGGCTTGTGTTGTAAAGGAACCAATCAGATGCATTTTAAGATATTCGAATGTCTTTATAAAGGAGATTCATAAATTAGGTTAAAAATTAGGGACAATATCATGTCATCTTCCTTCCCAAATTTATTCTACGTTTATTCAAAAGTTTTAGGCAGTGAATGAGGTACCATTAGAAAGATGACTCGATAAAGTTTAATGTAAAAATATTCTAAAAATCCTAAAAAATCACCTTCTAAGTGGAATTAATTAAATGAAATTATATGCAGAGGAAAAGACACACTAAAATTTGAAAAGCCATTCGAGCTTACTTGGAATTGTTAAATCGAGAACAATATCTTTCCTAAAAGGGAATCTCATAAACTTTTAGGAAAAAATTTAAAAATTTTAGAAAAATCATATGATGGGCCAAAATGGCCCAAACAGAATATCACATGCTAGTTCTAAGGGTTTCAAAAGCAGAGGTTCAAAAAATTATAACTCCCCTATCCAGAATGATTCGAGGGCAAACAAGATACCTTTGGACAGGTACTTCAATGCCCTTTAAGGGAAAAATCTTAGAAAAATCAAGGAAAATATTTTGTGGTTCAAAAATGATTTTCCAAACTTAGACTAAAAGGCTGCTAGAGCAAAACAAGGGGATATTTGATATTTTTTGGGTTTTTCAAGGATAGGTCAGGTTTAGGATGTCTGAACATGTGTGACAAAAATTAACATAGGTTACAAGTTCATTCCACAATCCTAAAGTAGTTTAGGATGATGAAACAACCCGCTAACCATGTCACTAAAAGGAATATTGGACTCACGGTCAAGGCTTAATACTTTAACAAAAGAAAACAACATTTTATTTCCATGAATCTAAACCTATAAGGTTTAGTTTGTCCCTAAGATTGGAGGACCAATTTAATCAAAACATTAAATCTATGCTAGTTCCTATTATTTGAAGGTAGCATAGACCTAACTTAGGGTTTTTTTTTTTGAAAAATCAAATCTTTTATAACAAACAAGCATGCATTTGACAAATAAATCATGGATAAAATACAATATTCATAAAGATAAACAAGTATTACACATACAAACACACAAAGATAACATTTTGACATGGAAAAGGTAACAAAAATGCCAGGAGATGAAAAATAATATGCATGGAAGTGACATGAATATATTTCAGTGAACAAAGGCATGCTGAAGTTGTCAAGATAGCATTTTATGTCATGAGACTTCTTAAAATGCAAGAAAATGCTTAAACATACTAAAAAATTCAAGCATGTGTAAACATGTGAAAATAGATGAAATATGCCAAAGAATGCATGAATAAGGGATGATTTTTATAATAGAATGAAGGAGTTAGAAGTTTCACTTACTAAGCAACATCAAGGCATAAATATCCTAAGACTACCTCAACTAAGGCAATAATAATGCATGAGAGTCCTAGGATAGTCAAGGCAACATAACTGGCTCACTAAAATGATGTAGATGATAAAAATAGAAAATGTATAGAATAAGGTAGAAAATATATGAAAAAGTTTGCACTTTTCTTCCTTCCTGAAGCAGTAACTTTGAGTTTAGTTCCTTATCCTTTTTCGCTATGATTTAGCAAGAAAAGGATGAAAAAAGCAAGCTTTTTGGTAATATAATTAATGGTCTAGCATTTTAAGGGTGAAAGTGTGTGAAAAATTGAGCTTTTAAAGGTTTTCTAGTGGTGGTTTTGGGGAATAACGAGAATGGAAGAAGGTTGAGGGTGAAAGGCCATCGAAAAGTGTTTTGGGAGAGTTTTCAAGGTTGGATATTACTGGAGGATTCTTGGGAATAGTTGAAGCTTTTTCTTTTTTATGGTTAGATGTTCCTCTGCCGATCCAACTTTGCCTCTTTTAAACTCAAGGTTCAGCTAATGCTTTTAGGAGATAAGGCAAGGGCATTTTGTATCTTTTATTCATGCCAAATGGACATCTCTAGCTACTATGCTTAAGTGGCCTTCTTCATATTGGTTCTACCATGCAGAGTAGTAGGGTAGAAAGGCTGTAATAGCTTGTAGCTAGGGATATGCTTAGCATGCCCTCCTACAACCATATATTTCGTGAAAGTGACTCTTGTTATTGGCTATTTAGGCTTTAAAAGTTGGTTTAAATCTAATCATAAGCCTAAAGTCAAGGTTCGAAATGAAATACAATGATCTTTTGGTGTAAAAACATGTTTGAATTAAGTTTTCGAAGGTTGAAAAATGGCTCGATTTGGGTAAAAATGCCTTGGTGTATTGATGCAAAACATGTTGTCTTAATACGCAAGGTAAGTTTTACCTATGACTATCTATACAATGAGGTGTGCATCAATACTAAGAGAAAAAAATTTGTTTCCAATCTTAAGACTCGGAGGCCTATATTGATACTCTATGAATTTGTATTGATACTCATGCTTATGTATTGATACATTTAGGCAAAAATCATAACTTTAGCTAGCCAAGGTCTGTATCGATATAAACATGCTAGATATCTGTAGACACCTTATTTAATTTAGGCCAGTTTCTAGCATCCTAGGATTTAGGTGAAAGATGATAAAATCAACAAAAATAAAAATAAAAACTAGGGGACAACTGCTAAGTGCCATGTCACCAAGCACTATTAGGTGACACAGTGCTAGGCAAACAAATTTTTTTGGGAAGGTCTATAATGCCTATAGGTTGTATTGAAGAAAAATGTAAAATGAGGCATCAAGGGCTATTTTTTTATGGTGTCACCAGAGTCATTCAGATGAGTAAACGAATCATGTCCACTATTTATGACCAAGTTGAGGAAAATCGAGAAGCCACAGGTACATCCAAGTTATATTCATGCACAAGTATTGATACGAGGCTTTACAACGTCAAAAACTTGAATTTTCACATGTAGTATTGATACAAAAGGGTTTGGTATTGATACCTAGCATGTTTGCACAGATACAGACTTTAGCAGTAGCTAAGTTGTCATTTTTGCCAAAATGTATCGACACACAAGCATGAGTAGCGATACAAGCCTCTAAGTCTTGAGGCTATAAACATTTTTTACTCTTAGTATCAATAGACAGCTTATCGTATCGATACTAATGGGTAAAAAATACCTTGTATATCCATTCAACATGTTTTGTATTGATACACCAAGGCATTTTGGCCCTGTTTGAGCTATTTTTTAGCCTTCAAAAACTCAATTTAAACATGTTTTTGCACTAATAAACTATCATAAATCATTACGAACCTCAACTATAGGTTTATGATCGGATTCAAACAAATTTTTAGAGGCTAAAAAACCAATGACAAAGGTCACTTTCACAAGATATATGGTTGTAAGAGGGTATGGTGGGCATAGCTCCAATTCAGGTTGTCACAACCTTTCTGCCTCCTTGCTCAGCATGGTAGAACCAGTAGGAAGAGAATCAACTAAGCATGGTAGCTAGAGATATCCCCTAGTGCAGGACGGAAAGATAAAAATGCCTTTGCTTTGTCTCCTAAAGGCATTGGTTGAGAATTGAATAAAAGAGACTTCTAGTTACCTAAAAAAGGACCTTTACCCATTTTCAAGAAAGCTCTCTAGCAATCTCAGAAAACTTTCCATCCATTCCATAAACCCTCCAGTAATTCCTAATTTAAAAAACTCAACAAAAACACTATTCTATTGTCGTTCACCCTTAACCATCCTCTATTCTCGTAGCTCCCTAAAACCACCACCAGAAAACCTTAAAACACTCAACCTTTTACACACTTGCACCCTTAAACACCCCACCAGTAATCATATTACCAAAAAGTTTCTTCCTTTCATCTTTTTCTTGCTAAATAATAGCAAAAAGAGGGAAGGAACTAAACTTAAAGTCACTCTTTTAAGAAGGGAGAATGAGTTCAAGTTTTTTTGGTATATTTTTTACCTTTTCCATACATTTTTTGCTTTTATCATCCACTTTATTTTAGTAAGTCCTTTATGCTGCCATGACCCTCCTAAGACTCTCATGCATTATTTTTGTTTTGGTTATGGTAATTTTAGGATCTTGCTGACCTTTTTGGCACCTTGATGTTGTTTGAATATATAAACTCATCATACTTTATTTTTATCATTATACAGCCTCTATTCTTGCATCTTTTGCCATGTTCCTTCCATATTCACATATCCATATCATATTTAAATGGTCAACTTAGCATGCCTTATGTATGTTCATACATTTTCTAGTGTTTTAAAGAATCTTATGAATTAAAAATGTTGTCTTGACAGCTCCAGCATCCATTCCTTTATTTATACATGTCCATATTATTTGCATGCACCTTATTTGTCATCTTCTTGCATTTTTACTGCCTATTTTCATGTCAATATGTCATCTTGGTATGTTTACATGTTTCATCCATGTTTATCATTGTATGCACTATATTTGTTTATGACATCTCCATTAACATGCTTGTTTGTCTCCTGAAAACCCAATTTTTAGAAAAATCCCCAAGTTTATTCTACCTCTGATAGATAGAGAATAGCACGGATTTAATGTTTTCATGGAATTGGTATTCTAATTTTGGGGATAAAACAAATATTTTAGCTTTGGATTCATGGTGACATAATTGTAAAGATGTTGTTTTTTAGGCAAAAGAACCGTTTTTTTTAGTCAACAAACATTGCTCTGATCTCAAGTTTAACACCTTTATGGCATGGTTAATGGGTTGTTTCATCATCCCAAACTACTCCAAGATTATGGAATGAACTTGTGATGCCCGAGTCATTCTTTTCCCTGCGTTATGGACATTCTAATGTCCATAATTTGAGCTTGACCTAAGGAACTTGAAAAATCAAATAATCCCATGTTTTCATCCTAGCAGCATAGAAGTTCAAATTTTAAAAATCATTTTTAAACCATAAAATATTTTCCCTAATTTTCATAATATTTTTCATGTAAAGGGAATCAAATTACCTTTCTAACGGTGTCTTTTCTACCCTTGGATTATCCTAGATGATGGAGTTATGATTTTTTGAAGCTTCACTATTTGAAACTCCTAGAACCAACATGTAATATTCTGTTTGAGCCACTTTGGCCCATTAAATGATTTTTATGAAATCTTTAAATATTGTTCTTGAAAAGTGCATGAAATTCCTTTTCTGGAAAGGTATTATTAATGATCTAACGATTTTGGATAAGCTTGGAACAATTTTTCAAAATCCATTTTACCCCTTTACTCGCATATGCTGTCAGTGTCAAGAGAATCCTAAATTCAAAAATTAATTTTGCATAAAAAGTAATTTTCTAGGATTTTTGAACTATTTTTACATTAAACCTTATAAAGTTACCTTCTAAATAGTCTCTCATTTGCCCCCTAAAGTCTGCAGATGCATCCGACATAAATTTGGGAAACAAGATGACATGATGCTATCCCTTTTTTTTAACTTAATTTTTTAATCTCTTTTTATTAAAATATTTGAATGTCTCAAAATGCACCCGATTGGTTCCCTCATGGCACAAGCCCTTTAGACTCGGATCAAGGCTAAAATACAAAAATGATTTCATACTAGATAACTCTTTTCCTATATTAAAATTTTCACTAGCAGGGGATACTCCAACCTTATTACTCCAAGAGGATACTATAACCCTATTCTTAATCAAAAATTCAAATTCTCTCTTTATTCCTAAACATTTTCTTAACTCTATCTTTAGGGATACTCCAACCCCACCTCTCATAGGGATACTCCAACCCCATTTTACTTCAAAAAAATCCAAAATTTCTTCTCTTTCGGATGCCTCTGACTGCTTTGATTAAAATTATCTTTGACCTCAAGTTACCACTAAATCTAGACCAGTCTCTGAAATTGTCATCTCGATTATTATGTAATAATCGAAGGTAATTATGAGATACAATAAATTATCCCTTTTTTTGCATTCTTTTCTTCATGAATTGTTTGTTTATGATATTATTATATCTATTTTTTGGTCTTACTAACACTTTTCTATAGTGATTATCTTGCATTCATATTTGAAAATTGTTTTTTAATAAAACTTATAAGACAATGTTCTATGTTGGTATCTCTCCAGTGCCTAATATGGAACATCCAAATTTTAGATCCAATCTAGACACTATTTTTGCCAAAAATCCCTATATTCCTCACATATTCGAGGCGCATAGGTGAGCTAATTTTCTTAAAAAAGCCTAGATCAAAATTTATAGAACTTCATGCATTATAGGCTAGATCGGGAAACCTTATTTGATTATATCTAAATAAAGACTAGATGGAATTGATGCAACTGAGACCAAAGTGAGACATAGTTAGTAGGTACCAATTTCGGGCATCATTAGGATGCTAATCCTTCTTCCCGTGTAACTAACTCCCGAACCCAATGGATCTTTAAACTTTGAAGACCTTGAAATCAATGTTTCAATTTTCACAACTTGAATTTGATCTTGCCTAGCCTAAAATGACTGGTGGTTACTCTAAGTTTATGGTCACTTTATGGTTGCCACTTAAGACTTGATTGGATAAGTGATTCACCCAATGGTCTCCCCCATATTCACATTATTATGAATTTTAAATCCTTATCATGGGATAACTCAAAGGCTAAACCAAAAGCAACAGTCATTCATTTTTAAGTTGAGTGTGCCATGCCTTCAGATCATCTGAATTTTTAAAGGTAGGCATGTGGAAACAGCTTGGCAGCTCCACTAGGGACCAGCAAGAAAGTTAGGACTGTAAGTTGCATTGGTCACTCAGTTCTTAGTTTTTCAATCTCTATAATTATTTAGATATAATTCTTTTTTATTTTTGCCTACTAATCTCTATTGTTTATGTTTTTATCTTGTGATTGTTAGGGATTGTTTTGTTCCCAAAAAAATGTTGATTTAAATAAATATGGCAACATGGGAGTAAAACAAAAAGGTTTAATTATTTGCCTAACACACACCTTGCACTTGCATTTGCATTGGATTCCTACCAAATACCATGGTGTGGCTAGCATTCTAATTACTAGGAGGAAGTGAGCCATCCGTCTTCATGAGTAACCTTCCATATACGCATGGCAAGACCTTCGAGGATGTAAATTACCTATGTCTCATGTGAGTACCACCCCGTATTTGCATAGGGAAATACATACACCAGATTGAACTTGCTTTGCCAAACCTGTAATAGGCCTAGGATCAGGTTGCCTTGATTGTCTTTATGAAAAGGAAAAGTGATTCGGATATCGAAATAGGCATCAACATAAACCCATCTGTAAACCCTGCAAGCTAAACCATGTTAAACCATATCGAATGCTGTTAGAGTAACTCGAAGGGTAGGATCATTTAGGGAATTATTTCTTACCTTTACTCCTATATACCATGGTTATGAGGGTGATGATGGGTGAACATTGTCAAGTATGTTTGTCATTTTCATTATCTTGATCATTCCTTTAAGATATGCCATAATCAATGGTAAATCCTCTCTAATAAGTGGGTAAGGACAAGTGAATGCCATTACCTGCAATGCCATCTTGAAATAGTTATATCTGACCGAAAAAAGTCATCATGCTACCTGAACGATGGCTTAGCATGTATTTAACAGAGATGGTGATGAATGAACATCACTTAATTAAATGGTTAGTCTTGGTCCTCATGATGCATCATGTTACTTTGTGAAGAGGCAATTTTAATGTGGATGTTCTGGTATGTTGCCTGTTTAATACCTCTACATTCATGATCATTGTGTTTGCCCATAAGCATTGTACTGCCTATTCTTAGGGCAAATTTTGTGATAAACTTTTGTTGCTATTCCTTCATTTCTTTATCTTTTGCATATTATATCATATTGGTTACTAACTCATTCCGTTTTTGCTTTTTATTTTCACCATGCATTATTTCATCATAATCACCATCACCATGGGACAATTGTCAATGGTTTAGTGTTTATCAAGGGGTGTCTGTCATGGAGCAACAATCCACTTTAGAGCTAAAGCTTTTTGAGGAAGTCCAAGCATAGTCAGAGTGTGAAAATAAAAATGTCCTTGAACCAAGGCATGTCTCAATAATGCATGAAAGGTTCAAGATAGGGTACCATCAAAATGATTAGCAAGATTTAAGGATAATATGGTTGGGACAATACCGAAAGGGTATTATTCATTAAAAGATACAGAGATATTACTCTTTTACTCTAAGTCCATTTGGATGTTAGCTTGTTTTAAGTAGCATTTCAGTATTGGAATCTAGCATATTGGTGTTTCATTTTTACACATGAAGATTTGGTCCACATGGTTGATGAATACACTGCATTACTCAACATCGAGAGAGCAAAAGGTCGAAAGAATATAGTACAAGGCTTTGAACCCTTCAACTTTAAAGAAAAGATTAGCTCAAATCCTTAGGGCAACAGAGACTTGGATTGAGAGTCACATCAAGATAAAGGAGTATAGTGAATGCATCTCATGGTCCAGTTTGAAAGAGGTAATAACAAGTACCATTGACATCTAAAAATCCAAGATATCTAAGCTTTGGCAGTATATGGTCTGGTTATATTCCTAAAAACATGAGGCTATGTTGAAGCCATGGTGATAAATGTCTTTTCTTGTTTATGCTGCAACATAATGTTGTACCAGCCATCATCGTCAAAACTAGTTAAAATCTTAATTTTTGTAAAAAATTGGGTACGAGCCATTTCATTGGATGTGCACTGCTTCTTCATATTTGGTTCGTCAGCCACCTCGGTCCCAAAAAAAGTAGGGCATTATATTACTTCCTACCCAACTTTAGCCTTATCTCCAATGTACTTGAGAAGGAATGGCCTCAAGACAAATCTGAAGAGTGATGGGTCCAAAAATTCTAGAACCTTAAGGGGAAGGAGATAACATGGAAGGGTTGTTAGATTTCTCTATAAATGATCATATATTAGTGTAGAGATTATAGTTGTGTGCTGCTTATGGGATTATAGGATAGCACTAGCTACACACCCCTTTTAGTCCTTTGATAATTCTAATGCCGTCAATTCATCCCCTTCATCCAAGACTAGAGTTATGGGATTTTGACTATGGTAAGCCTATTTACAAGTCAAAAGTCCAAGTAGCCTTTCTTGCATGGAAACAAACCTGCTGCATGGAGAGATATTGGAGATGGAATAGTATAACCCCAGGATATGATGAATGCAGGATCCGTCACATAAATGATGCTATGACTTTGTATAGTATTGGGACATCATAAATACCACTTGATGAATTTCCCTTTGAGATTGAATTGCTCAAGCGAGAGTTCAAACAAGAAAAGACAAACTTTGCTAAGGAGATTACCATATTAAAAGAAAAAATAGTCAATAGGAAATAAATCTTTACCTCTGGGTTAGTAAGGTGAACATAACTATCAAGGAGAAAAACCACCTTAAGGAGACTATGTGGCACTTAACAAAGCAAGAAGTCTCAAAGACTTGGAAAGTCATCAATCGAGTGAAGAACATAAATGACTATTCTTAAAAAAGAACTACATCAATGGAGCGAAATGGCTAGAGTCAATAGGGAAAAGCTTGTTAGAACCCATGCTCTCATATCAACTTAACAAAGGAAGAATGAATGGTTAGAAGCTCGAGTCTAGGATTTGAAAGCAAATTTGGTTGAAAACGGAGCTCTGACACTCAGAATTCAAGATTTAGAGCATTATTGTCAAGCTTGCCAAGACCAAGTTAATGCACTAGTGAGAGCCTTTAAACAACGGGAGCAAGAATAGCTTTAAGAGGTTTATCATGAATGCCAAAACTATCAGAACCATTATCGTCGTCTCATAGAGCAAATTTAGGTAGCTTAGTTGAAGGTCAAGAACATGATGGATGTAGCTTGATCTTGCCTATTGGAGCCCATGAGCAAGATTTGTTATATTTCTTGGACCATGTAATTAGGCAATGTAACCGTATCAGTCATTTTCAAATGCAATTATATGTAATTGGGACATTTTGTTGTTTTAATGAAAGACACTATTGGAGGAGCTACCCCTTAATCCAATCATCCTTTTTGCATTTGCATGACTAACCTAATTCTTTCATAGTTTAATTCATTCATTTATCTTCATGATCACATATTCACCCTTATTACATAAAAAATATGCATGAACATATCATAAAGACCTAATCCGATAATAATTTAAAGTGAAGGTGCTCTAAAACATGGAATTTATAGTTCACCATTGATACAACACTCGTAATCATTAAAAAGTGATGGAAAACAATCACCATGCCTTCATTAAAAGACTCTAACTCATGTATAGAGAATCTTAAGAGCAATCACTCCATAAGAATAAGGAACTGCAAGCTTAGATTGTCGAACTAACCAAGTTGTTGTCCTATGCATTAAAAGAAAAAGGGCAAACAAGCATAGGTGAGTCAGGAAAAGAATTGGCCAATCTTGAAAGCAATTTGAATGGTGCTATTGCATGGGCAGCATCCTTCGGCAATAAACATCCCACGAACGCAGCCACTCATTTACATTAATCCTATAACAGCATCTAATTTGATTCAAGGATTTCAAGGCACAAGCTCTTCACTAGCAAAGCCTATAGTCCGAACCTTGATGTGCAAATGAAACAAGTGAAAATAAAGAAGCCCTCATAAAATGATGAGGACTTGGACAAGTATTAGTCATTAAAGAAGTGCCTTCAAGCTATTGAAGGAAGTAACAAATTTAAAATTATAGATACAAAATCATTGAGGCTGGATTCAAGTCTCGTTATTCCACCCTAGTTTAAAGTGTTTGATTTTTGAAAAATATAATGAGATTATTGAACCCACTATCCATCTTCGCATGTACTACTATAAAATGGTAGGGTATGAAAAGAAAAAGAAACTATTGGTCCATTGGTTCCAAGATACTCTGACTGAGGCAGCTCTTCAATGGTATACAGGGCTTGATCCTGTAAGAGTTCAAACATAGGCAAATTTGGCACATACATTCCTTGAACAGTATAAACATGTGTTTGATTAGGCTTTAAATCCCTTCTCCCTCATGAACACGAAAAAAAAATCTTCTGAGAGCTTTAGGCAATATGCTTAAAGATGAAGAGAGAAGGTAGCTCAAGTCATTTCCTTCTAACTGAAAAAAATGAGATCATGTTTATTGGCACCTTATGAGTTCCTTACTATGGAAGACTAGTAGGAGGTACCATGAAAAACTTTACCGATATGGCTATATTAGGTGAAATGATTGAGAACACTATAAAAAATGGTAAGATATCCATTGGGAATCATCTGGATTAGTTAAGAAGATAGTAAATAAGGGTGAAGAGAAAAAGGTTAATGTTGTTAGTGAAAATCATGCTAGGTTTGATCAAAGATTGCATCTAGCATAGCCTATATACCTCTCGAGCATGTTGAATATAGGTTTTAATCCTTACTCCCTTACACCACAATCAGTTCATACTATTAGGTTTGCTCTAGAAATGAGCTTGGCACTATATCCTATTTAAAATGTGACCCAAAATGCATAACTGCGCAACATGAATAATGCGAGACCTCTAAATAATCAATAAGCACCTCGAGAAAGTGAGCACTTTAAACCATTCCCTACTCTTATAAAGAGGTTTACTCTCACCTGTTGGTAGGTAAACTATTAGCCTTAGTATTCACAAACCCAAGATCAACACCATACCCTAGATAGTGTGGACCAAATATTGAATCCAATCCACTCCCTAATCATGCTAAACTAAGAGTGAATGCAAAATTGATGGGAAAGCTTATTGGGTCAAAAGAAGCATTGGAAAAGTCAAAACCTCAATGAACTAGGTTTGGCAAGCTTCATGAAAGTTGAAATAGTAATAGATGATAAAAATCAAAGAAAGAATGCCATTGAAACATTCTGCTACCACTGTAGTTAAAGACATGATTTGCAACATTGCTTATCATTCTTGGAAATGGTCTAAGAGATGATCGATCAATTCAAAAATGAATTCTATGAGGAGTGGGATGAACATGTCGATCCATCTATTAATGCCACAGATGAGGAGAGGCCTATAGATGATTAGATCTCAAGTTATCTGTCTCTTATGGGCATGAAAAAGAGAACTAGTGAAATTCTTAGGCAGTATTTGAGATAGATGGAGGAGGCTGCCCAGATTCATCCCTTATTGATGAAAAAAGAAATGATCGTTAGATTCATTGGCACATTGCAAGCAACTTATTATGAAATGGTAACAAAAAGCTTCTTAAAGAGCTTTGTGGATGTAGTCGTACTCTATAGGATGATCGATGAGGCCAAAAAAATGAATCAAATGGAAAAAATATCTGCAAAGACAAAGCGAAAGGAAAAATAAAGGCTCGTTAACAATCAAAATCCAACACTGAAGCCAGTTCATCTCAAACTCATGCTGAGTTAGACCTAAATAGAATGATTATTAAAGAAAATTGTGAGATTGTAAAAAAAATAAAAGAAGTTAGAAACCAATGAATTTAATCTGGCAAATCCTATGCAAGCTAAGCTACTTAATGCAGTTGACAAGATAGAGGAAAAAATTGATGACTTTTATGATTTTCATACTATTTACAGCCATGCTCTTTAAACATACAAAAAGTTTCATACTATGGTACAAAAGATGATAAATGAGGGTAGCATCGAATTCTATGATGAAAAGCAAACTCATATACCAAGTCTGCGAATGCAACACAATCTATCAACACTATAGAAGAAAAAAAAGGTAATCATTCTTATGGGGTTGGAAGGCCATTGATCCTATACGATAATCGACCAAGAGTCAAAGTCGTCCCTATTCAGCCTATGCCAACGATGATCATTCAACTTCCATCTCTTTTCCCTTATAGGGATGATAAGGTGGTTCCTTGGAACTATGAAAACAAAACCTTAATCATCGGGGAGTCTAGTTAGCAAGCAGCAAGCGTGAACCTTTCAAAAATAAGTCACCTAACTCAAAGTGGCATATGTTATGCCTCACAGCATCAAGAAGTGAAACTTAGTAAGAAAATACTAGTCCTATTCCTCAAACATTGAAATTTACAATCAAAAACTCAAATTTGATAGTTTTTAAAGAGCCAGTGAATAAGAAAAAGCTACAGAATTCCTTAAGTCATTAAGCACAATGAATATAGAATTATCAATTAGTTGAACAAGCAACCTACCAAGATATTTGTGTTGACACTACTACTGAATTCTGAAGCCTATAAGGATGCCTTTTTTAAAGTTTTAAATAAAGCCTATGTCCCTTTCGACATTTTTATAGGTTAGTTGGATCAGTTAGTGAGCAACATCACTATCGATATTTACATATCTTTCAGTGATGATGAAATCCCACATGAAGAGAGAGAAAACTACAAAGCCCTTCATATCACCATGTATTATAAAGGCACCATGATGCCCAAGGTGCCTATTGATAATGGGTTAGCTTTAAATGTAATGCCCATGTCATGCTTGGACAAGCTCCCCATTAACACATCTCATATCTAGAATAGTCATCTGATCATGTGAGCATTTGACAGAACTTGCCAAAATGTGTAGGGAACATCACTATTCCACTCCAAATCGGCCCATGTACATACGAAGTTGACTTCTATGTGATAAACATTGCTCCATTATATAATTACCTTTTGGGAAGTTTTTCGATTCACTCTGTTGGGGTAGTACCATTATATTTACACCAAAAGTTAAAATTTATCATCAAAAACAAAGTTATCAGTATCAAAGGTAAAGAAGATATTAATGTTGCTACCTCAACTAATGCTCATATCCGAACTTGAAGAATCTTTTTTTCCAAAACTTTGAGTTTGTTAATGCTACTTATGTCAAGGAACAGTTGCCAATAGTTCAGCCTCACTCATAGTACTCATATGGGTTTAAAGTTGACTATTTGTAAAAGTGCCTAGGTTGGAAAAGGATTCAAAGATGCCTCTAAGGGATTACTGAAGCATTAAAAGTTATCATCCAGATCAACAAAATAGGGCTAGTATTTAAGCCCAATGTGCAACAAAAAAAAAAAGCTAAAAAAAAGCTTGAAAAGAGGATGGCCCATTTGTCAGGATAGGACTTGGAGGATGAGCCAATGATATTCCTACCACATCGGGAAAGTTTTTGCCTAGGGGGCATGTAAATACTGGCTATGCTAATGCTCTTATTAAACAAGGCATTTGAGGATGCCTCCATCAATGCGATTGATAAGCCAAATATGTCAACCATAAGTCCAGAGATTGGTCTGTGCCCTTCAGGATTTGTTCTGAGTGTTTGGACTAAGACTAGGATTCTTGTACTATTTAAGTTTGTTTCAAAGTAATGCTATGAACTAAACCTTTATGCTCTCGTTTAAAGGCATTGTAGGATCCTTTGTATAGGCATCTTTTACTAATTATTATCAATGAAATTGACTAAGCATTATGCATTTCATTCTTTATGTTCAGAGTTCTTGTCAACCTTGGACTTTTTATTACATATTTGACACCTATATTTTTCTTTTTCCATATTTTTAGGTACCTCGATGAAGGTGACATGAATGCTCGTACTAAAACTTCATAAATCAATTTCGAGCAACTGATTTATCCTAGTGAGGTTAAATCTGAAGAAGATCCTAAAGAGAACCTTATTCCTCAAGACTTATTGAAACTGGTTGAACAAGAAGAAAAACAGATATTACCTTATGAAGAACCCATCAAAATCATAAATCTTAGAAGAAAAGAAAATAAAAAAATGTCAAAATCGAAACTTCCATAAAACCATCAACTTGAGCCTAATTAATAAGTCTCTGATATGAATATTGGGATACGTTTGCCTAGTCCTACTAAGACATGCCTGATTAGATACCAATATTATGGTCTATAAACTTCTCCTCAAACCCAATTGTAAGCCTATACAATAAAAGCTTAGAAGAATAACACCTGAAATACTTCTAAAGATTAAAGAAGAAGTGAAAAAGCAACCTGAAGTCAAATTTCTCAAGGTAGCTAAAATATCTTAAATGGGTAGCCAATATAGTCACAGTTCCTAAGAAGGATGGTAAAGTTTGGATGTATGTAGATTATAGGGATCTAAACTAAGCTAACCTAAAAGATAATTTCTCTTTACCTCACATTGACACCTTAGTAGACAACATTGCCAAAAATGCACTATTTTCCTTCATGGATGGGTTTTTGGGCTATAATCAAATGAAAATGGTAGCTGAAGACATGGAAAATACCAGCTTGGTAACCATGTGAGGCACTTTCTACTACAAAATGATGCCCTTCGAGGTTCAAGGATGCTAGGGCAACTTACTAAAGGGTGATAGGAACATTGTTCTATGTCTTATGCATAAGGAAATTGAGGTTTATGTAGATAATATGATTACCAAGTCACCAAAAGAGAGTTAACATGTGGGTAGTTTACGAAAACTCTACAAAAGGCTTCATAAATACCAGCTCAAGCTAAATCTTGCTAAATGCATATTTGATGCCATATTTGGTAAAATATTAGGTTTCATTGTAAGCAAAAAAGGAATAGAGGTTAACCTGACAAGGTTAAGGTGATTCAGAATCTACCACCACCTCTAACTAAAAAAAAGTGAGAAGTTTCTTGGGAAGACAAAATTACATAGCCCGACTCATATCTTAGTTGATCAACAAATGGGATCTGATCTTTCGGCTGGTTCAAAAACAAAATCCTAGAGAATGGAATCAAGAATGCTAAGAAGCTTTTGATAAGGTCGAACATTACCTTTCAAACCTTCTAATACTTCTGCCACTAGTGCTCGACCAGTCACTAATCTTGTATCTATTAATTCTAGACAAGTTGATAGGCTATGTATTAGGACAACATGATGAATTAAGAAAGAAAGAACAAACTATCTATTACCTGAGTAGAAAGTTTACAAAATATGAAAATATTTATTCCTTCATAGAGAAACTATGTTGTGCTTTAGCTTGGACAGCCTAGAGGTTAAGTTAATACATGCTGTACCACACTACGTGGCTAATCGCCAAGCTTGATCCCATCAAGTATTTGTGTGAAGTCCTCGCCTTGTCCAAAAGGTTAGCCAAATGGCAAGTTATGCTTTTTGAGTACGATATCGTGTATGTGAACCAAAGAGCCATAAAATTAGTGCAATATAAGACTTTTTGGCAAGCCAAGCAATAGATAACTATTAGCCTTTAGACTTTGAGTTTCTTGACAAAGATTTGATATGCATATCTAAGGCAGAAAACACTGTCAAGTCTGGGTCATCATGCAAAATGCACTTTGATAAAGCTTTAAATGCGCTAGGGCATAGGGTAATCCTAATCTTGCCCGAGGGAATCCATTACCCTTTTATAGCCAAATTCAAGTTTGACCACACCAAAAACATAGTGATTATTAGGCCTACAGTATGGACTCTAGTTAGCCATGGAAAGGGGTATTCGAACACTATAAGTGTTTAGAGATTCAGCCCTTGTCATTTACTAACTAAAGGGTGAATGGCAAACATGTGATGCTTAACTAATCCATTATGAGAAAATACCAGAGCTCAAGAAAGAGTTTGATGATATCAGCTTTCAACATCTACGTTGAGAAAAGAATCGAATTGCTGATGCCATTGCCACTTTATCATTCATGTTCAAAGTCAAATAATAATCACATCTAACTTCTATTTAAACAAGCATCTATATAATCCTGGCACATTGTCAGAATTTTAAAAAAGAGAAAAACGGTTTACCATGGTATCATCACATCCTTCAGTACATCAAAGATCAATTATACCTAAAGGATGCCACCAAAACTGGCAAAAAAATCATCTGACGATTAGCCACTAGCTTTATTTTAAATGGTGGGATTTTGTACAAGAAAGGCTAGGATTAGGTGCTACTTCGATGCATGGTTGCCTCTAAAGTGAAAAGAATACTTAAAGAAGTTCATGAAGAAATTTGCAGAATGCATGCTAATGGGCACCAAATGGCCAAACAACTCATGCGATCAGGCTATAATTGGTTAATCTCAAAAAGGATTGCATTAACTATGCTCGAAAGTGTCATAAATGCTAAATCTACATTGACAAAATCCATGTCCCACTGACACCTTTTCATGTAATAAAAACTTCGTGGCCTTTTTTTATATAGGGTATGGACATGATTGGACCAGTTACCTCTAAGGCTTTTAATAGGCATTGCTTTTTTTTAGTCAACAATTGATTATTTCACCAAGTGAATAGAGGTACTTCTTATGCCAATGTCACTAGATTTATCATGTGCAAATTTGTAAAATGGGATATCATTTATAGATATGGTCTTCTCAAACAAATCATCACAAATAATGCACATAATCTAAAAAACAAAATAATGCAAGTTGTCTGCTCTTAGTTCAAGATTCAACATCGAAACTCTATCCCATACCATTAAAAATGAATGAGGCAATTAAAGCATCCAATAAGAATATAAAAAAGATAGCTGAAAAGATGGCCAAGACATATAAAGATTGGCATGAAAAGTTGCTTTTTACATTACAAGCCTATCCCATAGAAGTATAATTTCCACAGTTGCTGCCACATTCTCTTTGGTTTACAGCTTGGAGGCTGTCTTACCAATCAAGGTTGAAATCCCTTTACTTAGAGTCTTAATGGAATCCTAACTTAAGAAGCTGAATGTGTTAAAAACTGAAATGAGCAACTTAACCTCATTGAAGAGAAAAGAAATAATGCCATTTGCCTTAGGCAGTTGTATCCAAAGTGGATGATAAGGGCCCAAACAAAAAGGTGTGTCCTCGCTGGTTCTGAGAAGGTGACCTGGTACTCAAACAAATTTTCCCCATCCATAGAAAATGCTTACAAAAAGTAGACCCAAAATTAGGAAGAGCCATACATGGCGAAATGTATATTCTCTGGAAGAGCCCTAATCTTAACCAAGATTGATGGCAGTGACATACCTAGCCCTGTGAATTTGAATTCTATTAAAAAATACTATACATAAGGATAAAAACCTGAAAGGGCATCCTATTAGTCCTTTGCCAACCACTCTCCAAAAATAAAAACAAAAAAAAAGGAGAAGAAGAAAGAAAAAAAAACTAAGTTGAAAAATTGAAAGGGTGACTTAAGCAACCGTACCCTTTTACCCTATATTTACAACTCTTATCAAGACACTAAATCATAACCTAACCCATATGTTCTATGCTAACCAAACTTTACCAAACCTCCTTCACACCTAAACTCAAAAAATGGAAACTACCTAACTTTGAGACCTCTATCCCACCATGGTGTAATCTAAAGAATCTTCTTATTAGTCCATCAGCACCAAAAGGATTAATTGCTTAAAAATAATCTCCAAAAGCACTCAGGGAAGAATTCATATCATCGGTATCAGAACCAATCGACCAGGAATACTTTTCTTATCTTTTTTTTTATTTCAAAATCTTTCACAATCTTATGGCTTTGTCACAACTTATACCTTTTTTTCTTTGAATGAAAATACAATTACTTGATTTCTTACAAAATCATTTCGTAACCTTGCATTACATGTTGCATCATGTTTATCATTTAAATGTTAATGCTTGATAAACAAACAAAATTGATAATAGGATTTCCTAATATTACTTGAAAAGATGGAACTTTGTAGGAGCTTTGTTTCATGTTTAAAGATTAAGAATAAACTTTTGGGGACACAACTGATCTTGCTTAGGACTTTGCATCTTGAAAATGTGCTCAAAAACTTCTCTCAATAAGTGATCATGGACCTTTTGTACCTTCAAAGAAGGGACAACCTTAATATTTAGAGCTTCTAGAAATCTAAAGCAAAATTAACAAACCTTGGGCAAAAGGCCACCTTATCAAAATTGAAGAAAGCCAAAACCAACAATTGGATTAGGTTTTTAAAGTCATTACCCTTACATTATCTAGATACGTGATTGTTTCCCTATGCATTATTTAGATTTAGCTTTTAAAGATTAACAAACCCTAGGCAAAAGGCCACCTTGCCAAAACTTAAGAAGGCCAAAACTAACTAGTGGATTAGGCTTTTGAAGTTATTACCCTTGCATCATCTCGATAGGCACTTGCATCCCCATGAATTATTCAGCATTTAACATCCTACAGGTACCAACTCTGGCATATAGGAGTTAAATTTGTAGAAAACCTAAAGTATAATTTTTTGATTTCGAAAAACCTCGAGAGGCCTTAAGTAAGTACATTTAACTTATCTGCTTATTGAAAATCACCTAAAAAGGGTATCTAAACTCTATTCCTTCTAGTCCTCAAAGAGCATGATGCATTTCTTGACCTACCACTAAGCCCACACAAGTTGCACCTACCTACCTTAGTTTTTAAAGAGCAAGACACTTACTTACTTTGAAGCCCATACAAACTGGTGGCATCCACCTACCTTAGTCCTCAAAGAATAGCATGCGTATCTACTTTAAAGTCCACATAAGCTTGTGGCACCTACTTACCTTAGTCCTCAAAGAATAGGATGCTTACCTACTTTAAAGCCCATACAAGCTGATGGCACCTACCCACCTTAATCCTCAAAGACTAAGATGCTTACCTATCATAAAGCCGATGCATGCTGATGGCACCTGCTAACCTTAGTTGTTAAAGAGTAGTATGTTTACTTAGTTTGAATCCCATACAGGCTGGTGGCACCTATCTACCTCGGTCCTCAAAGAGTAGGATACATACCTATCATAAAGCCTATATAAGCTAGTGGCACCTATCTATCTTAGTCTATAAAATGTTGGACATCTTTGTTTATTTACCTTAAAGCCTATATAAGTTGGTGGCACCTGTTTACCTTAGTCCATAAATTGTTGGATGTATTTCTTTATCCACCTTGAAGCCCACGCAAGCTAATGGCACTTGTTTAGGATTAAACTTGAAAAATAACCTAGTAGAAAGGTTAAACCCTACAAAACTCATCAAAATCTTCTTTTTTGCAAGTTATTCAACCTATCTCGATGTGATACTAAATAGCTCTTTACTTCTCTATAGGCATAAGAATCCATCATCCCATCTAAACAAAATAGTGTCTATTTATCTTTACCTTATTCTTAATAGTTAGCAATAACCAAAGAGGGGTAGCTGTAGATGCCTCATTTTGTTCGAGCTAACTTCTAGTATCCTAGGACTTAGGTGAAAGGTGATAAAACTAGAAAATAAAAATAAAAATTAGGGAATAACTACTTGGTGCCATGTTACTAGATGAAAATTTTTTTTGGAAAGGTCTAAAATGCCTATAGGTCACCTTTAAAGAAAAATGTAAAATGAGGCATTAAAGGCTATTTTTTTCATGGTATAACTAGAGCTATTCACATGTGTACATGAATCAATTTGCCACTATTTCTGACCAAGTTAAGGAAAATCAAGAAGTTGCAGGTACATGTAAGTTATATTGGTGCATAAGTATTGATACGAGGCCTTATGATGTCAAAAACTTGAATTTTCACATATAGTATCGATATAAGAGTGTTTGGTATCGATATTTAGCATGTTTATATCTATGTAGACCTTGGTAATAACTAAAGTTGTGATTTTTGTCAAAATGTATCTATACACAAGCATGAGTATCGATACAAATCCATGAAGTATCAACACAGGCTTCTAAGTCTCAAGAATAGAAGTATTTTTTCCTTTTAGTAACGATACATAACTCATTGTATCGATACTCATAGGTAAAAAGTACCTTGTGTATTGATACAACATGTTTTGTATTAATAACCAAGGCATTTTTGCCCAATTTGGGTCATTTTTTAGCCTTCAAAAACATGATTTAAACATGTTTTTGCACCAAGAAACTATCATAAGTCATTGTTAACCTTAACTATGGGGTTATGATCAAATTCAAATAAAATTTTAGAGCTTAAACAATCAATGACAAATGTCACTTTCATAAGATACATGGTTGTAAGAGGGTATGGAAAGCATATCTCCAATTACAAGCTGTCACAGCCTTTTTACCTCTTTGCTCAGCATGGCAGAACCAATAGGAAAAGAATCAACTAAGCACGATAGTTGTAGATAACCCCTGGTGCAGGAGGGAAAAATAAAAAATGCCCTTGCTTTATCTCTTAAAGGCATTGGCTGAACATTAAATAAAAGAGACTTTTAGCTACATGAAAAAGAACCTTCAGCTATTTTTAAGAAAGCTCTCCAGCAATCTTAGAAAACTTTCCATCCATTCCCATAAATCCTCCAGCAATCCCCAGTTCTTAAAACTCACCAAAAATACTATTTTATTGCCTTTCACCCTAAACCATCCTCCGTTCCTGTAGCTCCCTAAAACCATCACCAAAAAACTTTAAAAAACTTAACCTTTGACACATTTTAACCCTAAAAGAACCCACCAAAAACCATATTACTAGAAAGCTTATTCTTTTCATCCTTTTCTTGCTAAATAATAGTAAAAAGAAGGAAGAAATTGAGCTTAAAGTTACTATTTAAAAAAAGAGAAAAAGTCCAAGTTTTTTTGGTATATTCTCTATCTTTTTCATGCATTTCCTGTTTTTATCATCCATTTCATTTTAGTAAGCCCTTCATACTGCCATGACCGTCTAAGACTCTCATGCATTATTATCGTTTTAGTTGTGGTAGTCTTAGGATCTTGTTAACCATTTTGACACTTTGATGTTGTTTAGACATATAAACTTATCATACTTCATTTTTATCATTAGATAGCCTCTGTTCATGCATCTTTTGCCATTTTCCTTCATACTTCATTTTTATCATTAGATAGCCTCTGTTCATGCATCTTTTGCCATTTTCCTTCCATATTCACATACCCATATTGAATTTAAATGGTCACTTTAACATGCCTTATGTATGTTCATACATTTTTTGGTGTTTTAAAGAATCTCATGCATTAAAACTACTGTCTTGACAACTCTAGCATCTATTCCTTTGTTTAAACATGTTCATATCATCTTTATGCACCTTATTGTCATCTTCTTTCATTTTTGTTAACCATTTTCATGTCAAATTGTCATCTTAGTATGTTTGCATGTTCAATTCACATTTATCATTGTATACGTTGTATTTTGTTTATGACATCTTTGTTAAAATGCTTGTTTGTCTCTTAAAAACCTAACTTTCAAAAAAACTCCAAGTTAAGTTTATGCTGCCTATGATAGATAAAGAATAACATGGATTTAATGTTTCATGAAATTGGTATTCCAATCTTGGGGATAAAATAAATATTTAGCTCTAGATTCATGGTGACACAACTTTAAAGTGCTATTTTTTAGGGAAAACACCTTTTTTTTTGTTGAGAAACACTAGGCCTTGATCTCAAGTTCAACACCTTCATGGCATGGTCAATGGGTTGTTTCATCATCCTAAAACTACTCTAGGATTATTGAATAAACTCGTGATGCCTGCATCATTCTTTTCCTTGTGTTATAGATGTTCAAATTTCTATAATTTGAATTCAACCCAAGGAACCCACATCATCAAATAATCTTTTGTTTTCATCCTAGCAGCATAGAAGTCCAAATTTTAGAAATCATTTTTAAACCATTTTTCCATAATTTTTATAATATTTCTCATGTAAAGGGCATTAAATTACCTTTCTAACAGTGTCCTGTCTACCCTCAGATCACCTTAGATGATAGAGCTATGACTTTTTGAACTTTTGCTATCCAAACTCTTAGAACTAGCTTGCAATATTCTATTTAAGCCATTTTGGCTCATCAAATGATTTTTATGAAAATTTTAAATATTTTTTATGAAAAGTTCATGAAATTCCCTTTCTAGAAAGGTATCATTCAAGATCTAATGATTTTGGATAAGCCTGGAATAAGTTTTCACAATCCATCATGCCCTTTCACTTACACATGCTACCAATGTTGAGACAATCCTACCTTCGAAAGTTAATTTTGCATACAAAGTATTTTTCTAGGATTTTTGAACTATTTTACATTAAACATTATCAAGTTACCTTCCCAATGGTCCCTCATTTACCCCAGAAGCCTTCGGATGCATCCAAAATAAATTCAAGAAAAGAGATGAGATGATGTTTTCCCCTATTTCTTTAATTTTTGAATATCCATTTATCGAAATATTCTAACATCTTGAAACACACTCGATTGGTTCCCTAATGGCTCAAGCCCTTTAAACTCAAATCAAGGCTAAAATACAAAAATGATTTCATACTAAACATCTTTCTTCCCATATTAAAATTTTTACTAGCGGGGATGCTTTAACCCTATTACTCTAAGAGGATACTCCAACCCCGTTCTTAATCAAAAATTTAAATTCTTTCTTTGTTCTTAAATATTTTCCTAACTCTATCTTTGGAGACAGTCCAACCTTACCTCTATGATGGGATACTCCAACCCTACTTTACCTAAAAATCCATAATTTTCTTTCTTTTGAATGCTTCAACTGCTTTGATCAAAATCATCTTTAACCCTTAAATCGCCCCTAAAATTAAATTGGTTTCTGAAATTGTCATCCTGTTTATTCTGCAATAGTTGAAGGCAATAGTGAGATACATTTTGATCATCCTTCATTTTTAACGTTCTTTTGTTCATGAATTACTTGTTTATGATATTATTATATTTCTTTTTTTTGTCTTACTAACACATTTTTTGTAGTGATTATTGTGCATTCATGTTTAAAATTTGTTTTATTAATAAAACTTACAAGACAATGTTTCGTGTTGGTATCTCTCCAGTGCCTAATACAAAACATCCAAAGTTTAAATTAAATTGGACACCATTTTCAGAAAAAACCCTTATGTTCCTCACATCTCCAAGGTGTATAGGTAAGCTAATTTTCTTACAAAAAACCTTGGATCTAAATTTATGGAACTTCAATATTAAAGGGAAGTATATCTAAATAAGGACTAAATGGAACCAACATAACTGAGCCCAAAGTAAGGTATAGTTAGTAGGTATCGATTTCGGGTGTCGTGGGGATGCTTATCCTTTTCCACATATAACCAACTCTAAAACCCAACTAATGAATTTCTAAACATTGTAGGCCTTGAAATTGACGTTTCAAGTTTCGTAACTTGAAATATCATTTTCAATAGGCATTCGATCTTACCTAGCCTAAAATGATCAATGGTGACTTCAAGTTTGTGGCCACCCAAGACTTAATTAGATGAACGATTTGCCCAACGATCTCCCTTTCCTTCATGTTATTATGCCTAATCTAAATCCTGATCATGGGATAACTCAAAGGCTCAACCATAACTAACCATCATTCATTTTTGAGTCAAGCGTGCCATGCCCTTTGGATCATTTAAAGTTTTAAAGGTGGGCATGTGGCAGCAGTATCGATACCATACCTTAGGTATCAATACCAAACCCTCTTGTATCGATACTACATATGAAAATTCAAATTTTTAGTTATGTAAAGGCCTCGCATCCACACTTATGCACCAATATAACTTGCATATACATGTAACTTTTTAAGTTACCTCTCCTTGGTCATAAATAGTGGGAATTTGATCTGTGTACTCATCCAGATAACTCTTGTGACACCATGAAAAGTGACTTTTGATTCCTTATTTTACATTTTACTTTAATACAGCCTATAGACATTTGGACATTCCTAAAAAAATTTTTGCCTGATGACACGATGCCTAATAGTGCTTAGTGATACAGCACCTAACAATCATCCCCTAGTTTTTTTTTATTTTTTTGATTCTATCATTTTTTAATTAAGTCATGGGATGCCAAAAGTTGGCCCAAAAAGAATAAGGTGTCTATAGATGCCCATGCTTGGTTGTTACTAAGTATTAGGCATAAAGCAAAGACAAATAAACACCATTTTGTTCGAGTAGGATGATGGCTCTGAGTGCTTACAAAATAATAGAGAGCTATTTAATATTATGTGGAGATAGGCTGAATATATCTATAAAAAGAAAATTTTGATGAGTTTTATAAGGTTTGACCTCTTTAGTAGTTGTTTTGCCACCAGCTTATGTAGGTTTTGACTTAATACATGTCGAACTCTTTGTGGACTAAGGTAGGCTATTTCTTGGGTCTGATACTAGATAGATGCCACTAGCTTGTGTGGGCTTTAACTCCATAAACATCCAACTCTTTATGGAATGAGGTAGGTATGTTCTTAGGTTTGACCCTAGATAAGTGCCACCGGTTTGTGTGGGCTTTAACTTGATAGCATCCAGCTCTTTGTGAATTAAAGTGGTGCCACCAACTTGTATAGGCTTTATGGTAGGTTAGCATCCTACTCTTTAAGGATTAAAAGAAAATAAGTTTACATACCTTCCTTGAATGATTTTTAATAAGCCTGTAAGATAGAGATACTTATATAGGGCTTCTCAATGCTTTTCAAAAATGAAAAATTTACCTTTAGTTTCCTACCAATTTGACTTCTATCTGTAAGAGCAGGTACCTAAAGGATGTTAAATGTTGTATGATGCATAAGGATACAAATGCATGTCCAAATGATGCAAAGATAATAATTTTAAAAGTCTAATCCAGTGGTTAATTTTAGCCTTTTTTGATTGTTTGCTTTTTCCTGTGTTTAATAAGGTGGTCTTTTACCTTGAAGTTTATCAATTTTGCTCTAGATTTTTAGAGGCTTTGAATTTTAAGGTTGTCAATCAAAGGTATGGGAGGTTCATGATTATGAAGGGATGCTTTTGAGCTTAAACAGCTCATTTAGGGAATTTTATTGCATTGAGTTCAGTGAATACGAGGTTTTTTTGTCCATTATGATTCAAAGGGTGTTCTTTGGTGGTCTGGGTGGACTTTCTAAATCTCGATTGAGCATAATAGTTTGAAAAAAACTTTGGCCTCTAGCCTTTAGCTAAATTTTACTAAAAAGACATTTCAAACATATTTTCAGAATATGAGGTCTAAGGATAAGACCAATTGTGGCCCTAAAAGTTTATTCTTATTATTGAGACATGAAACAAAAGTTCTTGTGAAGTTTTATCTTTCCAATTAACACTAGGAAATCCTATTATCAATGTTCATTTATCAAGCATTTCAACTAAATGATAAACATGATGCAGCATGGAATGCAAGGCTACAAAAAGATTATGCGATAAATCAGGTAATTATATTTCCTTTAAAAAAAAGGATACAAGTTATGTCAACTAAAGAATCACAAACGATTTTAAGATATAAAAGAGTTAAGAGTAGTTTTCTTGGCTAGTTAGCCCCTAATACTAATGACATGAGTCTTCCACTAGGTGTCTCTGGAAATCTTTTTTGAGCAATTAACCTTTTTGGAGTTGGTCAACTCACTAAAAGATTTTTCAGATTGCCTCATGATGGGATAGAAGCCTTAAGGTTAGGTAGTTTCCATTTTTTTGGTGCAAGTAAGAATCAGATTTGGTGGGGCAGGTTGGCATAGAATAGGTGAGTTAGGTTATGATTTGGTATCTTGATTAAGGTGGTAAATGTAGGGTAAATTATTTCTTAGGCTAGTGATGGTTTCGCTTAAGTAAAAGGGTCTAGTCACTTAAGTCGCCCTATTGAGTTCTCAACTTAAGCTGGTTCTCTTTTTTTTATCTTTTTATTTTTTGAAGAGTGAAAGGGGAAGAGGAAATAGGATACCTTTTTAGGTTTCTAGCCTAAAGTTTTTTTAGGTATAGTATTTCTTGCTAGAATAAAAGTTCATAAGATTGGGTAGGTCACTGCCATCTGTTTCAGTTAAAATTAGGGCTTCTTTGAAAAATATTTGTTTCACTATGTACAACCTTTCCTAATTTATGGTCCATTTTCTTTGAGCATCTTTATGGATTAGGAGAATTTGTTTGAGTACCAAGTCACCTTCTTAAAACTTATAAGGATGGATTCTTTTGACATAGGCTCTCATCATGCACTTTTGATATATCTACCCATGACAAATGGCTTTCATGCTTTTTTCTTCGATGAGTTTGAGTTGCTTATATTGGTTTTTAACCCATTCGGCCTCTTTAAGTTGCAATTCCATCAAAACTCTAAGTGAAGGGATTTCAACCTCGATAGATAGGATAGCTTCCATGCTGTAGACCAAAAAGAATGGGGTAGCACTTGTGGAAGTTCATACTACCGTACGACAGGCATGTAAAGCAAAAGATAACTTCTCATGCTAATCTTTATATGTCTCAGCCACCTTTTTCTACTATCTTTTTGATATTCTTGCTAGCTATGTCAGCTGTTTTATTCATTTTTAGACGGTATGGGATGGAGTTTTAATGTTGAATCTTGAACTAAGAGTAGACTTCTTATATCATTTTATTTTTTAGATTACGTGCATTATCAGTAATGATCTACTTAGGAAGACTATATCTACAAATGATGTTTGTAGACACCTTATTTTGTTCGGGCTTTTTTTTAGCAATCTAGAGCATTAACGTAAGAGGGGACGATGTCACCTGGCGAAAAAGTATTTTTAGGATGTCAAGAAGGCCTAAGGATCATATCAAAGGTAAATGCGAAGATGTGGCTTCGAATGATAGAGTTCAAGGCATCTAAGGACAAAGGAATCGAGAAAATTCATAATTTTACTTAGGCGTATCGATACATGGTTCTCATGTATCGATACAATGATCTAACATGCCAAAATTTGAAATGTCCTCATTTGTATCAATACAACATGTAGCTGTATCGATATAGGAACTCATGTATCGATGTTGGACCATGCCAGGACCCAAATATGCATTCTGTAAAGGAATGTATCGATACAAATCAACTTGCATCGATACAGTGGTTCATGGTATCGATACAATGGTTCATAGTATCGATACAATGATCATTGTATCAATATCAAGGTTTTTGGACCAAATATATCGATACATTATGCAATGTATCGATATATGCAGGCCATTTTCACAGTCCGGGCAATTTTGACTTGTCCACCATTGATCCAAAACTCGATTTTAACTCATATATTTGCATCAGGAAAGATTAAAACACATATCATACTATGAATTTAGACTTTAAAATTAATCAAAACATTTTTTAGTCCAAATTGGATCAAAAGGGTGAATGTCATATATCACCCTACTCCTCTCTAGCTGTTGGCCAATGTCACCATCAGCCATCCTAGTTGCTAGAAAAGCATTTCAGCATTTAATCCAACCACCCTATGCCTATCACATTAGCAGCAAGCTGCCTCCTATAGCCATCCTATAGTCACCATGCTGCCATCACCTTGTCCCCCTTAAAAAATGGCCAAAAACACCTCCAATTTGGCTCCAAAAGGCTGGTATAAATGGACCACTTCAATCTTAGCAAAAAAGGTAGGATTCCAGTTCATTTTACACTTCCAAAAACACATTCACACACCAAGAAAACTAGAATCCCGTAGCTCTTCACCCACCACCCAAAAACAGC
>JBBYHO010204109.1:0-19478 GCA_038382025.1 Adansonia gregorii | reverse complement strand
AGTATATTTGTTGGATTTCCCAACAAAACCTAAAATAATCGAACCGAAATGGATCTAAATTGATTCAATGTGTTTTTTTTTTTTTGAACCGACAAATTATTGAATGTTAGAAATATTTTATATTTTTATAAATTAAATTTAAACAAAATATAATTATTTATTAAATAACAAATCAGATAAAATCAGATTTATTCAAAATATTATAACTGTCAAATCTCCCAAGCTACACGACTAATGTCCTGATTTTATTTGGTAAATGCAAACAATTAAAATACATAAAATATTTTTAAATTAAAATAATTTTTCATATTATGATTCTTCAATAGTATTATTTGCTTTTACGTGCAAACACACATTTTGGTCTCTTTAGAGGCACAAAAGCAAAATAGAAAATATACATATATATATATTTGATGTATACATGTAATATTTCATATTTTTATATTAATTATGTAAATATAAACATAACATAATTTTTAAATATGTTAACATTTTAAATACGAATAAAAAACATATATTAATATATTGTGTTAATAATATTTAAACGTATTATTTTAATATCATATTTTTTTTGTTATATCCGAAATTACAAAGTGAAATCTACATAGCTTAATCTTTTGTGAAGTTTGAGGATATCGGAGAATGTCTCATAACTTTAGGAAATTTTTGTCATGCAATATGTTACATGTACTTTTATGAACATTTGCACAATTTTGTGTCATATGGAATATCTTATTTTGATTAAAATTTTGAATCATTTTAATTAATATGCAATTATTTTTTTAGTCTTCAAAATATATTTTATTTTTGTTTCAAGTAATATATATATATATTTAATTTTATTATTTTGAATAAATTTACTTGTATCAAATTAATAATTGATAGACTATTCAAAACTTATTAATTTATATTCTTTTAAATATTTTCGTGGCAGATTGATCCATTATTTTAAAAAAAAAATACATGATGAACTAAGTAAAAATGATATATATTTCTAAATTTTGATCCATATTAGAATCGATTCGGAATGAAATATAAATAATAGGGTTTATTTCATGCAAAGAAATTGAAAACTTAGAATTAATCCTTTTCTATTCCTATCCAAATTTATGAACTAAATTCTTTGTTAACAGGGAGACTTATGGTTTTGATATTTGCAACTGATTCTTGAATTTAGTTAACAAATTATCGTACGTCATACGATATCAACTTCAATCGAAATTGGTATATATTGTAGGAATTAGTGTGATACTCATATTTACACATTAAAAAATTTAATTAAAAATTAATATTAAATTATTATACCCATGGCAATATGTTTTTTGGATAATTAAAATTTTATTCCCAAAAGAAATAGGATAACTTGCTATAAGCGTAATTCTGAGTATTGAGTTGCAAATTAACAACCATGGCTAACACCCATTGTCTACAAAGAAATGAATTTGCATCACTATTTAAATTCTTTGAACACCCACAAAAATCGAGCTTTCACTGCAGAAACAATCGTCACGAATATTTTTCTCTTCAGTACTCTTCCTTGTAATATGCTTTGTAGAATTTCTTTCCTTTATGATATAATAAATCGCAATTGTCCAAACAAAACTTGGTAGATTAGGTTTAAACGACTTACCTTTAGAGGCTTGAATCATCCATTAGAGGTCTACATCAAAGCTTACAAACCTACCGATTGATTCTACAAGTAGTTGGAACTAAAAGGATTTCCGAAATCCAAATCGTTCGTACCGTAAAAGTTCCACAAAAAAAAAAAAGAAAAGATCGGAAATATTTCCCTAATTTAATAAAAATATATTTAAATACATAATCATGATAATTAATAATCGAATCATAAAAGCTGAAGCATAAATCCAAATAATTATATAAGTAAAAATTAATTCAATAAATAAACAAAATAAATAAAAAGGGACGTCCAGTTTTTGCATGAAGAGCTGCTTTGCTTTGCCTTTTTTTTTTTTTTTTTTCAATTCCCTTTCGGAATTGATGACTTTGGTTAATCTTCTCAACCAAGTAAAAACAAGCGATAGACACAATGCCAAGTATAACATCGCAATAACCACATATTTTGTTCTGTTTTCACGCATGTTTTGGTCCCATTTCAGACGTAATTAATGCAAAAATAGAAAAGAAATACCCCTTGTGGAAACTAGACGGCAGCACCAACCCCTTATAAAAGTAATATGAATATAATGCATTAATATATTAACTATTATTTATTTTATTTAATACAAAAATATATTATTCTACAGCTAACTTAAAATTGCCATATTAAAGGCCGAGAGATCTGTAAAATTATCAAAAAAAATTATAAATACAAAATTACAAAAACTGTTGCTTAAAAGTTATGTCTGTGGATATAGAGACAGTGAGTTATAAAAAAAAAAAAAGAATTAATTATGAAAGGAAATGGTTGCATGACATCTGTCTCGCCAATAAGGGCATGGAATTGGAGTTTGTCAAATAGCATTAAGATATAATAGAACTTACGTTTGACATTATTTTACATATTTGAAAATCTAACTATTAAATGTCTTTCCATGACAGATAAAAATATTTTTTTCAACTTAATTTTCTACAATAAATAATCATTGGTTTCTTTCTTTTTCTTCATATGCTTCGTATGTCTGTTGAAAATTTTAATATCTATTTATAGAGATTTAATCAATAACCGTCTTCTCATTAAATTTTCATCTTTGGTATTAAATAGATGTTATTGGCAATCTTTCATCAGTGAAGGAGCATCATCGAAAAAGTTTTGATTGACGATAAACAGAATTAGTTTTCCTTGTCTTATAAGAAAATCGGTCATTATAAATAAATTTACTAAAATTTGAACTAGGATATGCGAATCATGAAATCAAAGATACGAATCTTTCTTTGTAAATTCTAGCAAAACAAATTCTAAACCTAGTATTCAAATCCCTTTTTACAGGTGTATGAATCTCTTTGCATAAAATGTTATAAAAGCTTGTTTTCTATTCCAAAACTCATGAAATCAAAATCTCATGAATGATATTCTACTCCTATCATATGCAAATTTTCTCTATTTGATCTCTGAATCAATTTTAATGTTTTGAAACATAATCAAAGATATTATATAGCTTAATTAATTAATTCTTTATTCTTTCATTTAATTTAAAAATTATTCCAACATTCCCTCATCATTTTCAAAATTAATTAAATCAGATACTTTCATTTAAAACCTCCATTTTATTAGAAAAAATTGTTATTGATCTAATCCAAATTATGATATCAGATTTTTTATCAAACTATTTTATATGACTAATAACGCATTAATCCACACAAAGAATTTAAATACCTTTAAGAATCAATGTTGCTATAACCGTTGCATAATCATAATAATTGAACCTCTTAATTTATCATTTTATCTATATATTCCTATGTTCAAAATAACATCCTCAATATCTATATCGCTTGTAACAAATTAAGTTGTTAAATAATTTTTTTTAATACTATTATAAGTCCGTACCAAAAACTAATGCATCCTTTCATTGTGAAAAAGATTTTCAAACTTATTAATAAATGGAAGGAAAGATACATTAATTGCTCGATTTACTTTGCAATTAATTACTTTAGAAACTCTCATTTAATTTGGTTATTTATAAAAATAAGTAAAAAAAAAAGATTTTTTTTGTTGAATATTAGGGAAAATTTCAAAAATCTGGACTTATAATTATGAAAAAAAAAAGAGTGAAATGCCAAATAATTATTAAATAAAAAATATCAATTATTGAAAATATTAATGAGGAAACAGAAATTACCATGCCGCCCTTATAGAAAATGGCTAGGAATCGGCTCTTCTTCCAATTTGCTTGTTTATGGAAAACTTTAAAAAAGTTTGTCCTATTTTGATATTTTCTTTTATGGCCTTGATTAGATAATTTATACATAATTTAATTGATATTTCCTTGATTATGGAAAACTTTAAAACAAGTTTCCATTTCAATTTACTGAGAATCGGCTCTTCTTCCCATTACAACCTTAGCTTGGAGCAACTGATTCTTCTTCATAATCGCAATTTTCTGTCGCCGATCGGATGGATTTCGATTTTTCAAAATATTTTTTGTTTGATTTTAAGGGCAATCTTCGATTCTGAGACTTCGTTTCTTTAGAATTTGTTTTCATAGTTGAAATGATTACGACAATAATGATTTCCTTCTGAAGTTTGATTTTGTCAATAAGTATAAAATCAGACTTTGATTTAATGTTTTTTTTTCAAGTAAATTATATTAGAATTTGTCTTGAAATTGAGATCTATTAATTTAGGGTTTGAGAAGAAAGAGAAAAAGAAGGGGAATGAAAAGAAAATTTTATATTTTCCTGGAGGCGTTTATGTAATTACAATCTATTAAATATTACGTGGGGCCTAATTGCCATTTTAAGGAACGGGCCTCTCATATATATATATATATATATATAATATGTAATATATATTATATAATATATTATATATAAATTAAATATATTAAAAATGCTATCAAAATTAAAGAATATGCCATAAAATGAGTATATATGAGAAAAGAATTAGAAAATGATTACAATTTAATTTCGTATATCTTAAATTCATGGTATTTTAAAAATATATAATAATAATTAAATGTATATATGATTATAATTAAATGTACGTATGATCAAAATTGATTATATCCTAAAGCATAAGACACTAAATTTTATTCAATCAGTAAATACTGATTATTTATATTACCGACACAGATGAGATGACAATTACGTGTAATGTATATATGATTATAATTGAATGTATAGATCAAAACTGATTATACCCTAAATCGTATTAAATAAGTAAATACTAATTGTGCATATTACAAATACTGATGAGATGATAATCACGTGAAATATACAGATGACCATAACTAAATATATAGATGATCAAAACTAGTATATTTAATTCTAATATATATAAATATATGTTATATTATGTGGTGGGTCAATTCCTATAGTCGGGGAACTAACCCCTAATATATATTATATATATATTAAAAATACTGTTTAAAAAAATAAAAGATTAAAAATATTTTATATTAAATTATAAATTATTATTTAAAACTAATAAAAATAAAATATATTATATTATTTTTGAAAAAATATTTAAGATTTAATATTAAATATTTTTTAATATTTATTATTTTTAAATAGTAATTCAAAATCTAATATTTAATATTTTTTTATTTTTGATTATTTTTATAGAGTAGTTTGAGATTTAATATAAAATAATTTTTGATTTTTTTATTTTTATATAATAATTTTATATTTAATATAAAATTTTTATTTTTTATTATTTTTAAATGCTAATTTAAGATTTAATATAAAATATTTTTTATTTTTTATTATTTTTAAATGATAATTCAAGATTTGACACAAAATTTATTTTTATTTTTAAATAATATTTAAGATTTAATATAAAATATTTTTAATCTTTTATTATTTTAGAAATATTATTTTTAATATATATATATATAAATAAATGGGGAGGCTCGGCTCCTTTGATCCTCTTGGAAAGGAGTTGGCAACAACCAATAGTAGCCAAATAGAAGTAATAAAATAAAGGATAAAAATATAATTATGATATTTTTATTAATAATTTTAATAATTGTTGTTTTTAATTAATTTTTTTGCTTTTATTTTTTAATAATTTAAAGTTTATTTTCCTTTTTGATAATTTCCTTATTTATTACTCTAATTTATATTTATATTTACTAAAGCTCATGCTCATATCAGCTGGTATCATAAAGTATAGCAGAAAACAATGCAGCAAGTTTGGCGGGTGGGCCGGGCAGGGCGGTGATCAGTTCCAACGCCATTCTCTGTCAGTAATCTTAAGGGCTTTGCTAGGTTGATTGCATGGTGAGGGACAACCATTCTACCTCCCACTGGCGCACTGTCAAGTTTCAATTGCTTCTTTCGAGTTCCAACATAATATCTGTCACCTGGTAATGGCTGAAGCCATGAGAGTGGCAAGCGAGGGACAAGGCCACGCCACCTCCCATTGGCGCACTGTCAAGTTTCAATTACTTCCTTCGAGTTCCAACATAATATCGGTCACCGGGTAATGACTGATGGTCCAACTTGGATATCCCTTCAAGCCGTGAGAGTTGCGGTCATTCTCGAACCACCCCCCAGTTCATGAACTCATCTGAAAGAAGCAGGAGTTAGGTTGGCAAAACAATCATGCACACATTGAAACTGCAAATTTTGTTTTCATTGTTATTTATCATCTTGGGACCTAAGGATTTTAAGTGAAAGAAAATGATCACTAAAATTACTCAAAAATAGTCAAATGGACAATATGCTTCCTATTTCCTAGAATTTATATCAACAATAAAATGTCGCCAACATGGGTTGGTTCACTTTGATAACAACAAAAGTTTGAGTTTTACTGACAGTTTCTTTTGGTGGTTGATGTACAATTATTATTATTAGGTTTTTTAAGTTTGTGGTATGTCCTGATTCTAGATTGGAGTAGTCTTCTTTAGACTAAACTCTTTGTAGCAAAAAATTATTTGATTAGTTTTGGTGAAGAGTTAAACATATAAGTGACTCTTGTATTATATCATTTTTTTTACTTATGAATCTAAAGAAAAAATGTACATAAGTGCTTGTACTATCATTTTATCAAAAACTTCGTACAAATGCCGTTAGATAGATGTTGACGAGAAAATAACATACAATCAAATTCTTACACATGGAATAAAAAGTGATACTACATAGTCCCTTAGTATACTTAACCTGTTGATGATATGAGATAAATTAACATAAATCCAGTCAAAAAATTACAGAAAAAATTAATAATTTATAAGTTTAAATATTAATATAAAAAGGATATTATTTCTTTTAATTTTTTATATAATATTAGTTTTAAAAAATTTACCCACTCCTTTAAAAATTTACCCCAGTATCTTAAATAATTACCCACTATTCTTAAAAAAAAATCTATTTACATATAATTCTTTTTCCTTTCAAAATATATTAGCTTTTGTAGCACTTAAGCGAGTGAAATTTTATTAATGATTTACATTGAAAAATAAATTTACAGTTAAAATATATAACATATATAATATAAGTAAATTTTGAAAAATATAAACTCAATAGGATAGAAGTGAAATAAATATAGTCACTCCTGTTAGTTATATTAGCTTTTGTAACACATTGAGTGTTAAATTCTCTTCATGATTATATTAATTAAAAAAATAAAAAATAAAAAATATTTAAAAGTGATGATCCTTATAAAGCTATTCCTCTAAGTGATTTTATCATTTCTTGGTTTGATTTATTTACCTACAAAGATAACTATTGAAAAAAAATATCTTACTACTTCCGAAAACAATCAACCATGAAAGATTAAAAATGGTTTTGAATGTAGTGAGAGAAAATAATGAAATAAAAACTTTTGCAGAGAAAAAGAATAAAGTAGGCAATCGTAAAAGTTTTAGAAAGTGAATGGTTTTTGAGCTACTTGAGTAATAAATGGGTTTGTTTTGTTTTTTAAAAAATTGTAAATTACATTTTTAATATATTTTTATTTATCTATATTATTATAGTAATTTAAGTTTTTTTGTTGTTTAATGATTAAGTTGGTATCATGTTAAATTGTACACTAACTCCGTGACTTTTTCCATTAATAGGTTTTACATATATATATATATATATATATATGGATGTTTTTTAACTACTTCAGCAATGAGTGAGTTTGTTTTGATTTTAAAAAAATTATTAAATTATATTTTTATTTATTTATATTATTGTAATAATTTAATTTTTTATTTTTTAATAATTAAATTAATATATAATTTATTGGTGATATTAACTCACTCACTTTCTTTATTTATAGTTTATATATATATATATATGTACAATTGTGTATATTCACTCACATTGTGGCTGTCAATGTCAACGTATCAGGTGCCAAAAAATTATTTGGTTGTTACAGTGTAAAATTTTTATAATCAAATAAAGATCTATTTTATATGTAATTTGTAGGAGTTATAATTTTTGTGAAAATAAAACAAATTGATTGATTAATCCTTTTATCTTTTCAATTTATACCTATCATATATTCTCTAAATAATTAAAAAATAAAAAAATAGAGAAAAATGCGAGATAAAACTAAGAAAAATCAATATAAATCATACTTTTTTTAAGTTTATAATTATACCCTTAATACAATATTTTGCATTGGTAAGAAATACAAAACTTTTAGTTTAACTTATACATATATATATATATATTTCTCTTTCCTTAAGCTTTATTCTCTCTCCCTTTAGCTATTCTCTCCCCTATTTCATTCAACTTATTTTCAAGTTATGAATTTCATAAAAGGTTACTAATTTATTAACATTAAAAATAAAAATAGAACGAAAAAAAAATTATTAGATTCGATTTTCCTATAATTTTATCAAAATTAAAAAAATATATAACCAAAAAAGTTTATAATTTATTTGAAAGTTACTTAAAAGGCAACTAAAATACTTATTAAAGTGTATTTAGAAAAAATTCACCGCAAGGGTATGAGTGGGGCTTTTTATTTTAATATAAACATTATTATTTTTTTTAAATTTCCCCATTTCCTATCTTTTCCAATTATTTTTGGATACCCCTTTTTTTAAATATCTATAGAGAAGAGAGAAATCCTATACCCTTAAAAAAATAATAGAAGGAACCATCGATGGAAGCCGCCCTTTGGGAAGGTAGCTTCCACACATAAAATATTAAAAAAATTGTTGCAAAATTTAGCATGGTGGAGTGGGTGGCTTCTATACACGAACTGTAACTTTTTAGGAAAAATTTTCTAAGGGAAGCTGCCCCTGCTTTATTTTTAAAAATTTTTTTTATAGCTATATAATAGAAAAGAATTAAAAATTAAAATAAAATTTTATATTTTTAACTTGAAAGCCTGAACTATTATTTAAATATTAATAAAAATTTTAAAATTTTATTATATTAATACTTTTATAATTAAATTAAATAAAAATATTTTTATTATTAAATAATAATGCAAGCTATGTTGAGCTAGCCCAAATTAAGAGAACCTATGTAATAGCCGGCCCAGTTTGGCTTATATTATTATTTAATAATAAAAAATATTTTATTTAAATTTAATTATAAAATATAAAAATATTGATATAATTTTTTAAATTTTTTATTAATATTTAAATAATAATTCGAACTCTCAGTTCGAGCCTCATTTAGGCTTGGATAAGAAATTTAAAATTTTTTCGGCTATGGATTGATTCAACCCATAAATACTGCTACTTGAAAATAAAAAAATTATATTTAAAATATTTAAAATTTTTTACTTTCTCTTTAAAAATCTTAATTAAACTATTAAGCTTTAATTTTTTTTAATGCTTTTTAATTATATAATTATTAAAAATATAAACAGGGGAAACGGCCCTTATGTGGTGCGGCTTCTCTTTACTTTGTTAAAAACTTAAACTATATATAAGCCGGTTTTCATACTAAATTTTATAAATTTTTTAAATATTTACATATGAAAGTTGCCCTATGTGTTTTTTTAAATTTTTTTTTAAATTTATACGAAGGGAAATCACAATCGTATAAGTTAAAAAAATTAATTTAGATTTGAAATAATTTGAATTAGAGCATTTTAGTAAATAATTTGAAATGATAGGTAATTTGAGAAATAATTTTTTTATATAAATAGTAAAATAAAAAGCCTTTAAGTGGAGCTAGCCTTAATACAAGTCCAATTTATATAAAATATGTAAGTATGCAAACACAAATATAAATACTACAAGTACAATTATTTTTTAATCCTTAAGAAAAATAGGGTTTACTCAAAGAAGTCATATTTATGGTCCTAATTAAAGGAGTTGTAATAATCTCCACCTCGACTCGAACTAGTCCTTGGCTTAAATTAAATTTTATTATTTTATTAGATTTATAAATATTAATATGATTTCTTGAATTAATATTAAAAAATAATTAGTTAAATATTATGATAATTAATGAGTTAAATAATTGTTAAATTAATTAATCAAATAGTCCTTTTTAAATGTTGAGTTGAAAGTGGGATTAATAATTATTAATATAGTTTATTAAATATATGCACTTTTCTTTCTATTTGTGAATCAAATTAATTTATTAAATGTATATAGCTCTCTCCTATTCATTAACCATGATTACCTATACAATAAAAGAATTCTCCTTAAATGCTATATATAACACTTTCTCAATCAACATACATTCCAAAGCAACTATTTAAAAAATTTAATTTGTGATAAATAAAATATCTTCCAATGAAAGAATAGCAACAACTATTGAGCACTATGTTCTCCACCATGAAATATCTCCCAGTAAGGATGATTGAAAAACCGAAATAAGGTGTCTAGACTGTGGGATACTTTGAATATTAAAGAAATAAATAGCTAATCAGTAAATATATGATTCTCATAGATGACAAGATTTGAAATCATGTCTTTGTAATTCTAATATAGCTTAACTTACAATAAAAACCGGACCTTTTAGATTGCTTTGTTCTTAATGCAAAGTAAGTGTCAAATTCAAGAGTTTCAAGGACTCCAATATTTGTCAATCTCTTAAATTTCTGTACAGAGATATGATATAATCTTTATGCCATAACTTGAAAGAGTTTTCATTTATAGCACATCTTTTATGGTTAAAAATTATATTTATAGTTAACATACTATTCTCATAATAAGGATTTAAGTCAATGATGACAAAAACTAGTTCAATATTTTCTTTGAAATTTCAATAATAACGTTTTAAAATTCAAAACTCATTTTGCTCAAGGAAATGTTAGTATATGCCTAAAGCTAATTAGCTTGGATGAGGCATATAGGGCATATATTGGTTAATAATACAAACCTATCACTTAATTTAGTAGTTCAAGGTTTTCCTTTATGTTAGTAGCAAAAACATTACATTTAATTAAGAATTAGATCCAGTTTGTAAATCTTGGTATTGTCGAATTATTGCATAAATAAAAAATAGGTTTCTTGGACTATTTTTGACCACATATTAACAAAGTTAAATTAGCCCTATGACACAAATAATTAGTGGCATGAACGAATGGCCCTGCAAGGAGTAAAATAGTGTTACTTCATTGTTGATGTTTAAAAGTAATTAAAGAAACTTGGTTTTAAGCCTAATCCAGTGGGCTAACTTAGTTAATATGAATGTGGGCTAATCTTTAATTATATATATGATACATGAGTTAACAATATTAGTAATCTTGAAAATCCTAGATGTGCCACACCTAGTTGGTTCATAAAATTTCTAATTTTTGCTAAAGCCAGCGTGATTAGCTCCATTACCTTTTTGTTTTTACTTCTTGATTTTTCATGATCTTTGGTGATCAAGAATTGTTTTTGAATTATTTGTGGCTAAATAGAAAAATAAAAAAACCTTGCAATTTTTGCATTGTAGTTTTCTTTTTTTTTTCTTATTTATCTAGAATTTTGTTAACCCTTTTTCTTTGAAAAAAGAAAACAAGATATTAAACCCTTTGATTATGATCCCAAACGATCAGCTTGCTAGCATAAGTGAATCTTGAAACCTCTAGAAGGCTTTAACAACCATTCGTGTGAGTTACTGTTAAAAGAATGAAACTTATGCTAGTAATCACCTAGAGTCAATTGGCTTGGATGATGCATATATTAGTTAATAGTGCAAACCTATCACTTAATCAAGTGATAAAGGGTTTTCCTTCATGTTAGTAGCATGATTGAAACTCATGAAATACTAATTGGATGAAGCCTATGGGATACATTTGGCCTTACAATGGAACTGTAATGAGTTACTCTTATAAGTTTGTTATGCATCAAGATCATATTTCTAAAACTATTCGTAGTCATCATGTTGCTAAGACAAAGCATTGGCAATGCTCAAAGACTAACACGTGTTATGCCTTCTTACTTGTGAAGTAGGCAATGAACCTAATAAGTTTAAGTATATGGGATACTTTGGATGGTATATAAGTGCTTGTTTTGTGGAAACAAGTTCATTGGCCCATGCAAGAACTTCATTTCATATTGTTACTCAAATGTCTGTGGAACTGTTCTCAAATGCAATTCATGTAAGTAGTCATCAGACTTGTGATACCAGATCATCTTGTATATGGAATGTTTTTCGCTTTGTTAAACTTGATAAAGCCATTTGGCCAATGTATTATGAATTTAGGAAAAATCATTTTTCTAAATTCATAAGGTTAACCATATGCTTTAAGAACTAACAAGAATTGGTATGTGACTAGACATTACATAATGCTCATAGTCTTTTTGAGATATTTGATTAAAAGAGATCGATTGTTACTAAAGGTTTCTTCGAGGTCATTCTTGACTTTTCAATATTTGGATGGTCATAATAGATTACTAGATCTCGCTGTTGATCTATGGATGTAGTTAATAAGATTAATTATATTTATTACCAACATGTTGGTAACCTAATAGGTTACCTTTAATAGAACAATTTGTTGGATTAAACTTGGAATTCAATTAAGTTAAACTTAACTGAATAAAAGGTTCAATTTGGAGGATTTATTGAAAAGTTCTATTAAGGAAAGTTTAAGATAATTTTGACTTGAAAAATCCATATAAGGATGTCGTAATAAGACAACGTTGATAAACTTGTCTTAATAAAAACAAAGAGAATAAAGTTGTCTTAAAAAGACAATGTCTAAAGTAGAAATATATTAAGACAATATAGATAAGCTTATTAAAATAAGATAGCACATATAAAGTTATCTTAACTAGATAATGTCTAAAGTAGACATGTGTTAAGACAAAATAGAAAAACTTGTCTTAACAAGAAAATGTCTAAAGTGGACATGTCTTAATAAATTGTCTTGATGTCTTAATAAGACAATATGGATAAGCTTGTCTTAACAAGATAATGTCTAAAGTAGACATGTCTTAAGATAAGTTATCTTTACCAAAATTTATGGTTGTCCAAATCAAGCAAAAGTTTCTTATCCTTAAATAATTTGATTGCAAATCAAATTTTGTTTTTTTGTATTTCTCTAAATCAAATATTACATCAATTATGTCCTAAGTCCATGCTCGAAACTAAAAGTTAGTGTTTGACTAAGACTCTAGCACTTGCTAAATGAAAGGGTTTTACATGAGCAACAAGTTTGATTATGAATCAAACTTTGTTAAGTTTGTTTAGTCTACCTGTTTGAGTCCAATTTGGATTTTAAGAGGTTGATTGAGAATTAAACTTGTTGAATCAGCAATGTTTCTAGACATAACACCTGGGTAAGTTCATCCATGATTTTATGAGATAGAATTGGGGTTGAATTAAGAAGCTTTATGTGAAAATGTTTCATCTTGACTTGGAATTTGGTCTTGGATCAAATATTTTTATCTTTTTATACCATTAGCAGCCAAACCTAGACGCTATCTAAAGTAGATTTATAAAGATTATTCCTTAAGGAGGTTAGCTGAAACTTTGTCTTTTAGGATAGGAAGAGTTTCTATTCTGGTAAGAGTTTTAATGATATTCAAACTCAAATAGCTCCCCTAAGAGAGAATGACAACAAAAAAGTTTATAGTTTTTCATGACAAGCAAAAACCTTAACAACTTCTTTAAAGAGGTTTATGCATGGTGTTTATTTCGATAAGAAAGAAAATTAATTTTCTTGACATGAAATAAAACTCCATGATAGGTTCAGTAAAAGGTTTTAAGGAGAGTGGTTTTTGTTTTAAAAATAATTTTCAAGATAAAAAAAATCTAGAAAGTCAAGATTTGGCCAAATCCATAAGATAGTATAACTGCACTTCTTCTATTCTTTTCTTGTTTTTGTGTTTGGTACATCCAAGACTTTCTTATAAGTTTCAGCCAAAGAGAGAAATAGAAAAGACTAGCCTTTTGATTATGATTGAGAGATTAGTTCATTAGTATAGGTGAATCGCCATGCCTTCAGAAGACTCTAGCAATTGTTCATATAGAGGATGCTTATGCTCCTAAAGGCCTTAAAGAGATCGAATTAACCAAGCTATAACTGTGTTCATGCAGGGAATGACACATTTAGTGTTTTAAGTCTCTGAGTAAGTAAGACCTCAAACAAGATTTGTGTTTTAAATTGCTATATAACCATATGTAAATCTTAACTTAAGATCCTATGAAAATTTTAGGGTGCTTCTTTGTTTATATTTTCATTGCGCATGTTTTGCATGTTTTGATTTAATTTTAATTTTATTCTTTTTAACAAGCTTGAGCCAATGTTTCTCACTTATGCTTCTCTTGGCTTCAAAGCAAAACAAAAAGTGACTAGGTCTCGATTACGTTCATACGGGGAATGACATACTTAGAGTTTTCAATTTCTGGGTAGTTATGATTTCTAATAAGATTAATGATTTTCTAATTGCAATCAGCCATATATAAGTCACTACCTGAATATCCTTTTGAAATCCGGTTGTTTCTTTGTTTTCTTTCCACTACACATATTATTCATATGTTTTAATTAATTTTAAACTCATGTGATATCATTGATCTTAATTTAAAAAATGATCTTGAAAGTCTTTATCGATTTTTGAAATATATGTCTCTCCATTTCCTTTCAATTTTCTTAGCAGTACTGCACGCACCACACACGTTTTCATATGCTTGTGAGTTCGACTTGAAAAACTTGCCCAGTCTTTCTTTTTCTTTCATTTGGGTCAGCTTAAACCGAGTGGCTTCATATTGGACCCGTTTGGGTCTGTTCACAAACTTTGCATTCAATTTTCACATTCTAAAGTAATCTTTGACAATTAAGCGATCCAACAATGTTATTCAAACATAAATATGTAAATCAGTTAACTAATGAATCAATCTTTCATGACTTTTGATGACTTGTTTCATGTTTTCCTTTCTTTTTTATGCCATAAAAAGGATAATGGTTTGACTATTTGACTAATGATGATATGAACCAACTTTCACTTGCATGACCTGATTCTTTTGACTTTTTTTTTTGTTTTATTTTATACTTTATTAAAGTAAACAAATATTTTTCAAACATAATTTCAAAATAATTAAATGCTCCAACAATGTATTCATAAATAAGTTGACTAACGAGTCAATCTTTCATGGTTTTTGAAGAATTGTTTCATTTTTTTAAAACTATCAAAAGGATAATGTTTTGACTATTTGATCAATGATGGATATGAACCTACTTTCACTTACATGGCGTTATTCTTTTGAACTTTTTTACTTTGTACTTTATTAAAATAATCAAATATTTTTTAAAACATAATTCTAAAATAATCAATCATACATGATTTTTGAGTTTCATGCTTTAGTTTGCGTAATATGCAATGCCATACTTAATAAAGCACAATCAAATATCTTTATGATCTAAATGAAATAGTTAAGAAAACTTGGTTTTAATATCACTTATAATAAATCTAATAAAAAGATAAAACATGTTTTGATGTATCTCAGGCTATTGTTGATAAAGAAACGCGACCTTACTCAATCATACAAACAAACACTTTAGTATATGACTTCTAGTCTATTTCTTTTCTGTTAATTACCCTTTGATGGTTTATAGGCATCTTATATAGACTTGATTAGGAACCTAACTAAATGACTATTTATACTTTTACTCTACATCAAGGAGTATGTATTCTAATTAGATATTAAGTAGAGTTTAATTACTTATAACTCTAATCACTAGAGTTTTATATTGAATAAGATTTGTCATAAAGTGCCAAACACAAATCAAACACGTCAGACTTAGATGGTTGAATTTTTTTCTTGTATTAGGATGGGACTTAATTGTCAAATGCAATCACTCATCTAACTTCTCCCTAAATGACCATTATGAAATGGCCAAAAATCTTAGAGTCACCACCAATCTGTTTTGGCTAAGTGAGATTGATCACCTACTATAGTTCATCCTTTTAAGGCTATGAAATCCTTGAAAATAAACTACTAGGTCTACTTATAAGCCAGAGATTCATGTGAAAATGTTCATGAGTCGATTATGTGTAGGGATAGACATACACACCACAACACCCATAAATTGATACATCTTAATTACATTGATATTATTTAACACTGACTAATGTTAGTGGAGGTATAACAATCCTAAATCTTTGACTAATGTTAGTTTTAATTTTTAGTACTTAATTATAATTCCCATATTTTGAAATTATATAACATTGATATTATTTTTCCAATTTCAAGTAAATTAGATTTTAATTAGTTTTGCAAATCAAAATATTTTATGCACCTTTTCGAAAAACCTAGCGGAATACGAAAGTTTTATTTCCTTAAAAACCTAAAAAAACTTTGATTTACTTAAATGGAGTATTTCTTTATTTAAAATAATCGATAAAACACCTTCAATATACTGGAAGACATCTATGGACTATTTTAACTTGAGGATATTACCTCAGATTTCATTAAAAATACGCGTATTGTATTTAGGAATAGATGCACAATTATTACCTAAATGACCCTAATCTACATGCATTGATGTGAAAATACCCACTCAACCTTAGAGAGTCAATTTTAATGAACTATCACCTAAATGACCCTAATGTACACGTATCAACATGTAAGCACTATATGACCCTGGAGACTCGGTATTAATGTACTATTACCTAAATGACCCTAATGGACATATATCGATAGACAAGTATTGACATGAAAGTACCCACATGACCTTAGAGACTTGGTATTAATGTATTGTTACCTAAATGACCATAATAAACATGTATCAAGCTGAAAGTACCCACATAACCCAAGAAACTTGGTTTTAACATAATGTTTCATAAAATAACCTTAATGCGCATGTCTGAATGTTAAAAATAAACATGCTTCTAAGGTGATGAAAATTCCTAAAGTGATCTTAGATTATGTAAAATAACCTAAATGGTTCTAAAATGATGAATACTACTAAAATGACCCTAGATCATGAAAAATTACCTAAATACACCTAAAATTATGAAAGTTGCTAGAATGACCTTAGAAAAATGATGAAAATTGCTAGATTATGTAGATTATGAAAGTTTCTTTTTCCTTTTTTTTCATGTTTGTTGAAAATTAACTTCCCTTGCTTTGAAAATCCAAAAAGTTATTAAATCCCTCTTGGCATACTCATCTATCCTAATGCATTCCATGTTGCCTGTGCAAGGTTTTTTGCAAGCAAACTCTCTAAAACCCCTAAGTGTTTTGATAAATGGCTGCCACATTCCCAATAGGGTATGGAATGAGCTTATTCAGGTCTCCAAGCTCCCATGCATGCCCCAAAGATGACCACCATCTTGAAATGGCCATATATCCAACCTATATATGAAAAGCATTTTAACTTTAACTTCAGTGAAGCTAGCTCTATTTGTTAGAAAAATAATTATCAAAAGCCTTTTTGGTTCCTCATTTAGTTAGAAAACTTACTTTAGTTGGAAAGATTAAGCTAAAATTCTAAGGGTTTTAGTCAAGGAGAAAATATTTGAGAGCTCTTACTTATTTTAATTTGAATTAAAAAGACTAATTAAGAAAGGTTTTGCATTATTAAGAAGCGACCCTAAGTCATTTTAAAAAAGCAAGAATACAAAATACTAGCAAAACATAGGTGTTTGACCTACGAAACCCATTTTTGGCCATGAAGTATCGATACTTCATGTTAAGGATCGATAGTTTATTAAAACAGTATCGATACTTTAACCTTGAAGAAGCTGGGAATTCACTAGACGCATGCAGTATCGATACCTCACCCTTGAATCTTGAAAATTTGACTTTTGGAAGCTAAAGTATCTATACATATACGTCATGTATTAATACATCCACGTATTTTGCATGAAATTGCCCTATTTTGACTTCTTAACCTTTATTCAATTTGGTCCCTAAGCATCTCAAGCCTTTTAATTAAACTCTAGGGCCTTAAAATTTAACTGGGGATGAGAAGAAGATGTGCTCATATCATAGGCCTTGGGTTGGGCATAGTTGGTTCGAAGGGGCAGAACAAAATCAAGTATTTAGTGTTTATGGGATTTATATAAATCAGATCACCTTAATAATAATTAAATAACTATCTTGGTGAATTTAATTAATATGTGGGCCATATAGAGCCCAACATTTTCTACTTTCCTCTTTCTCTCTCTTTCTTTATATATGAACGTATCAAAATTTATATAAAATAAATTATTAAAGCATAAAAATTTACATAAATTAAAAAAATTAAAACAAATACTAACACACAATTTTTTCTCTTGTCCTTTCTTGTTTCTTTCTCTTGCTTTTATTTAAAAATGAAAAGAAAAAGTTTTGGACATAATATGTATATTAATAAATGGCTGGTGCAAAATAATTTAATTTTTAAGTAAATGAATTTAGGATTAAAATTGAATTATTATGACAAACAACACAAAATATGAGATAAATTAAGACATGACACGAAAATAACATTAAAAGTAATCAAAACCTGACATGACATAAAAAATAATATGAACACACCACAATTATATGAATGTATCAAAATATACATAAAGTGAAATATTAGCACGTAAAACTTTATATAAATTTTGTAATATCTTGATCACATGAAAAATTAGCACAAATACGAGTATACAAAATTTTCTCTTTTTTTCTACTTTCCTTTCCTTCTCTTTTTCTCCACATGCAATTGTAAATAATTGAAACGAGCTATTAGCGCATTAAAACTTATATAAAATTATAACATTTTTATTTTGTGAAAAAATTAATAGAAACACAAACATATAACTTTTTAATAAAATAAATTAGGGAGATTAAATTTGGATCTAATTTGTTATGTAAATTTTGAGAATAAGATACATATATTATTTACAAATTAATTAAGATTTAATTAATTAATTTATTTATATATTTGAAATTGAAACAAATTTTTTGTACAATGGAGGTCAAGTTTGGGAATTAGAAAAGATTTTGTAAACATTGAAATTTGAATTTTAAACCTATTTGAAAGTATAAAAAAAATATTTTAAATTCATCACTAAATTGAACAATTTATTACAAATATATTTTATCACATAATTTATATAATTTGAAATTCAAATATTTTCTTTTAAATTCAAGTTACTATATAAACCGGTGTTATCAGTACTGTATGGGTGCCGGTTTCGACATATAATAGTACTAATAATAGTTAATTTTATTTCAATTTTAGTTTTAGTATGTATCAATAGGTACTGACTTATTTCGATGGTACGTGCAGAAAATAACTGTACCAGTCAGTACATAACATAAGCTTGTAAAAAAGCTTAAATTGATATTGATCTTAAATCTGATAAATATTATATATAATTACTCTTAAATTTGATGAATATTAGACATAATTATTTATTAAATTTAGCGATCATTAAAAAATTTTAACCTCATTACTTGACTGATATTAATTTTTTTATATTTGTTGAAGTTTTTGTTAGAATATTGTATATAATTAATGAATATTTAATATATGAAATTTATTTAATCCTATT
>JBBYHO010203998.1:0-35633 GCA_038382025.1 Adansonia gregorii | reverse complement strand
ATTACCTTGAAAAGCTTTTAAACTTAAAATTTCTTGAAAATTTCTATGAAAAATGGTTAAATTTGAATATTGAAAGCTTTTTGTTTGAGAGAATTTTTGTCTTTTAGTTTTTCTAAGGTGGTGGACGACAAGAATGATGGTTTTTGAATTCATCTTGCAGTAAGGTTCCATCCAAAATCCATAAGAATTCTCTTTCATTTATTAAATGTCATAATTTTTTATTTTTTATTTGATTTGTTTGAGATATGATTTGATTTTTGACAAATTGATTGGATTCGAATTTATAACTCTTGTCTCCTTGTGATGTCATGCATGATATTATTAATTTCTATAGATATTTTCAGTGATCTTTGTATATAATATATGAAATCATACCGTAAAAATTAACTACAAGAACAAACTTGCAAAAATTAAAAACGATGTATTTACAACAAAATTTTATATATTAAATTTAATTTAATCTAATGATAAAAATAATTTTTACGCATAAGAAAAACTATTAAAAATAGCAAACTCGTAAAATTTTATGAGTAAAACCTTTATAGGAAAAAATTGTTATATATGAAAAAATGCAAAACTCATCAAATAAATTAAATTTTTACAAACTGATTTAATAGGGATCAAAAAATAATATTTAAATAATTTTAAAACTTATGAACTCTGAAAAATCCTACTGAAAAAATTTACGGAGTAGAAACTCTATATTTTGGTAACCAAAAAATTATAAAACTCATAAAATAAATTAATTTTTTTAAAAAAACAAGTTTAATATAAATTAAATAATAATATTTGAAGAATTTTAAAAATTATAAACTGAAAAAAATTCCCCCAAAAGATTCACAGAGTAGAAAACTTCGTATTTTTGAAAACAAAAAAAAATAATGAAAGAAAATCTGAAACTCATAAAATAAAGTGAATTTTAAAAAACTGATTTAATATGAATCAAACAATAATATTTGAAGAATTTTAAAAATTATAAACTCAAAAAAATCCCTTAAAAAATTTATGTGTAGAAAAATTCGTATATCGGTAAAAAAATTCGTAAACTTATAAAATAAATTAAAATTTTTAAAAATGATTTAATATGGATTAAATAATAATACTTAAAGAAATTTAAAAAATTAGTAACTTGAAAAAATATCACCGAAAAATTTTACGGAGTATAAAACCTGTATCTTGGTAATAGAAAAATTTCTAAAACTCATAAATAAAATTGAATTTTTCAACACTAATTTAATATGAATTAAATAATAATATTTAAAAAATTTTTAATAATTCTAAACTAAGAAAGATATTCCAAAAATATAATTACGAAGTAAAAAAATTCATGCTTCGAAAATAAAAAATTTCAAAAGAAAAATAAAAAACTGATAAAATAAAAGGAATTTTCCTCAACTGATTTAATATGAATTCAATAATAATATTTAAAAAATTTTAAAAATTATAAGCTGAGGAAAATCTTTTCAAAAATATTTACGGAGTAGAAAACTCCATATTTTGGAAACGAGAAAAATGTGAAACTTTTAAAATAAAATAAATTTTGAAAAAAAATGATTTAATGGTAATTAAGTGCAAATTTTAAAAAAATTTTGAAGTTGATAACTTGAGAAAATTTCATCATAAAATTTTACAAATAAAGAAAAGCTCGTATTTCAAAACCAAGAAAATTTCAAAGAATCTATTAAAATTGATATAAAAATGAATTAAATAAAAACTACTATCCAAAATACTAATTTACAAAATGGTAAAGATGAGAATCGAGAACTCAAAATAATTTTATCAGGAAAATTTTACGAGTATAAAACTGACAATAATATGAAAAATTCAAAATTAGTCGCAAAAGTAGACAACCTGACTCCTTATGGTATAAAATGCCAAAATCAATTTTTCCTTGAATATTTATAATTTTTTGGAGTACAAATCAGCATAAATACCATACAGGTACAGTATAATTATACGACGGTCAACTTGCAAGTTTAATGAAAAATCTTTAAAAATTTCTAAAAAAGAGAAATTTAACTGCAATATCGTTCGCAATTCTCAAAATTTTGATCAGAAAAGACAAAATGATTTTTCTCTTAAATATTTGTCACATATATCCAAAATTAGAGATTAAAGTGTGATTCTTTTTTATCATGTGAACTTGTACCATTTATGTATCAATAAAAAAGGTTTTAAAAATTTTGATTCATCTGAAAAAGATCATTCCCAATGAGGGTTACCGTTAAGTCCTCAATCCCAGATATTTAGGATTATTGAAAAAGAAGAAAAAAAGACCCAAACGAAATTATGTGCCTACAACTACCCCTCTTTAACCGTTGCTAAAAATTAGGAATAGGGCAAAGACCAAATAGACATGATTTTGCTTGGGTTGTTAAGATGTGTGAAAAATAATCAAAACCAATAATGAACCTAAAAAGCTAATGAGCCCAAAATAAAAGCCTTGAATTAAAATGATGCCTTGGGTAAAGCTAAATTAAAAAGGGTTAAAGGAACGAAACTAATAAGTTAACAAGAATAAAAGGTTAACTGGGATGAAACTGATAAGTTAATAAGGATAAAAGGGTTGATTGAGACAAAATCGACAAGCCAACAAGTATAAAAGGTTGGTTGAGATAGAGTTGACAAGTCAATAGGGATAAAAGAGGTTAACTGAGACAAAGTCAACAAGTCAACAGGGATAAAGGTTGACGAGACAAAGTTGAAAAGTCAACAAAGATAAATAGGGTTGACTTGTCAACAAAGATAAATAGGGTTGACTTACACAAAGTCAATAAGTCAATAGGGATAAAAGGTTGATCGAGATAAAGTTAACAAGTCTGCAAGCATAAACGAGGTTGACTGGGATAAAGTTGACAAGTCAACAAGGATAAAATATTAACCAGGACAAAACTGACTACTTAATAGCAACAAAAAGGTTGAGTAAAGCAAAGCTAACAAGTTAACAGGGAGAAAAGATTGACGGAGATAAAGCCAACAAGTCAACAAAAAGAGAAAGTTAATCGAAACAAAGCTGACAAGTCAAGAGGGACAAAAAGATTGATTAAGACAAAATCAACAAGTTAGCAGGGAGAAAAGATTGATTGAGACCAAGTTGACAAGTCAATAGGAAGAAAAAAGTTAATCAGGACAAAGTCAACAAGTCAACAAGAATAAAAAGGTTGATTGGGACAAAGTTGACAAGTCAACGGGGATAAAAAGGGTTGTTTAGGATAAAGTTGACAAGTCAACAAGGAGAAAAAGTTAACCAGGACAAAGCTAACAAGTCAACATGGGTAAAAAGGTTAACTGGGGCAAAGCCAATAAGTTAACGTGGAGAAAAAGGTTGATTGGGAGAAAGCCAATAAGTCAACAGGGAAAAAAAGTGATTGGGATAAAGCTGACAAATCAATAGGGAAAAATTATTGAACGGGACAAAGCTAATAAGTCAACAAGGATAAAAGGTTGACCAGGACAAAGTCAATAAGTCAATGGGAAAAAAATTTAATCGGGACAAAGCTAATAAGTCAAGAGGGATAAAAGGTTTGACTGAGAAAAAGTTGATAAGTCAATAAGAAGAAAGGTTGATCAAGATAAAGTTGACAAGTCAATAGTGAGAAAAAGTTAATTAGGACAAAGTTAGCAAGTCAATAAGGATAAAAAGGTTAACTGGGACAAAGCTGACAAGTCAACAAAGAGAAAAGGTTGATTAGGATAAAGCTGACAAGTCAATAAGGAGAAAAAGTTTATCGAGACAATGTCGACAAGTTAATAGGGATAAAAGGGTTGATTAGGACAAAGCTGATAAGTCAATAGGGAAAAAAGGTGATTGGGATAAAGCTGATAAATCAACAAGGAAAAAAGATTGATCGGGACAAAGATGATAAGTAAACAAGGATAAACAGGTTTGTCTATGACAAAAATGAAAGTCAACAAGGATAAAAGGTTCACCAGGACAAAGTCAATAAGTCAGTGAGAGAAAAGTTTAACCAAGACAAAGCCAACAAGTCAAGATGGATAAAAGGGTTGACTGGGAAAAAGTCAACAAGTCAACAACAAAAAAGGTTGATTGGGTCAAAGTTGACCAATCAATAGGGAGAAAAAGTTAATCGAGACAAAGCTAGCAAGTCAATAAGGATAAAAAAGTCGACTAGGACAAAGCCAACAAGTTAACAAGGAGAAAAAGTTGATCAGGACAAAGCTGAGAAGTCAATAAAGAGAAAAAGTTTACCGAGACAATGCCAATAAGTCAATAGGGATAAAAGGGTTGACAAGGAGAAAAGGTTGGCTGGGACAAAGCTGACAAGTCAATGAGGATAAAAGTGTTGACTGGGATGAAGCTAATAAGTCAATACGGATAAAAAGGTTAATTGGGACAAAGTCGATAAGTCAATAGGGATAAAAGGTTGACCGAGACAAAATTGATAAGTCAACAGGGATAAAAGTGTTGGTGTAACACTTGAGACTTGATCAATTATCAGGATAAAGGATATACCTGACTTAAATCTTACTTTACCTTGGTTGCATAAAGAGGCAATAAAAGCTCTTTTAAATGCTTCGAATATCACCATCAAAGTATTAAGAAATTTTTCTTTGAAAAAACATTTAAATGCTTTGAATATCACTATTGAAGTTTTTTCAAAGCCTTTTTCACCTACCTTACCATAGGATTGTGTGAGAAAGTGATAGATTTCTTTAGAGAATTGTTTAATCTTTCCTAAAAAAGTTATCAAATATCAAATATTAAATTAGTATTCATTGATTTAGTAATATAACTTATGTGATTGGATAAATATCTACTTAGGGCATATTTGCTTGCTTCTATGAAATCATGAAAAGCGTCATATTTCATCAAAATTGTAGGATTTATGGAATGAGATCACCTTCTCATTCTGACCTTGAGAAAAAAAAAGATGATCAAAATCTACGAAAATTCCAAAACAATTTCAACCATAGATTTTCTAATATCAAGGATAATGGATATGTTATCTTCATCATGATGTTAAAACTTTCTTATGATAGATGATCACCATTGGAGACTTCTTTGAATGAGATGAAGGAATGAATTTAGAGGCACAATAGGGTGACATTGGCAATAATTTGTCTTGAAGAAATTGATACAAAAAGGTCTAGGTTTATCAAGACTAAATTCAGATGAATGTTTTTTTCATGGAAATTCCTTGAAAGGCAAACAATCAAGTTATAACATCCTTTTAATCTTCAAACATAATAGTGTGACAAGTGTTAAACTAATTCTTGTAAACATGAAGTCTTAAAGGATTAATGTGAAAGGCTTTTAGTAAGCATCAATTTATAAGTTTAGGTATAAAAGTTTGAAATGAATTAGTGTTTAGACATTTGACTCAACTTTTTGTTGACGTCATGAAACTTTCATGTGTTTAGGATCATTTTTGAACTAGCGTGAAAGGTTTTCTACATTTGAGCCATTTTTGTTGATTTAGAGGCAATTCCAAAGGCCTTTAAGCTTGCTTCATCATATTATTAAGGACTCAAAAATCATTCAAAAAGTTAAAATTTTGAAGAGTTTCATAGGAATAGCCTGACAACTCAAATAGCCATGTTTGATCGAAATGGATTTTGTTAGCTATGTAACGTAGGCCATGGTTTTTGATTTAGGAAGAAAAAGATAAACATGCCCAAATAAAATTTTTAAGGATGATTGAATCAAGGATCATCTCTTTTTTAGAAAGAGTAGATTCTGGCATGTCTTTAGAGTTAAATAATTTTTCATTTCTTTATATACTTTTACGTTCTTGATTCTTCATTGCTTCTTTTTTTTTTTCTTCTTTCTCTTTCTTCAAAACTTTTTCATTCTTCATTTTGAAAGAACTTGACATTTTCTTCATTCTTCACTTTGAATATTTGACCTTGAACTTTGAAACTTTCTTATATTCTTAAAATTTACATCATGACATCTAACTTATTCTTCTTGTAACTTTTAAAATGGAATTTGGCACTTCTGATCTTAAAGCTTGTTTCACTTACTCCCTAGTGTGGATGGTGATGCTTAATTAGGATTCAAAGAAAAAATAAATTATCAGGCTCAAAAGGGACTGCAAAGGGAATAATTTTTTATGTTTGAAAAAGAATAGAGAAAAAAAGCCATTTTTCATTTCAAACAAAGCCATTTAAACTGACAAGCATTTCACTAGGAAAAGGATAACCTTTTTCTGAAATCATTTTGAATATCTCGACAACATCATGTAGCATTTAATTTTTACATGCTTAAGGCATGCCCCTTAACACTATTAGCTTCATAACCACCAATGAATTTTGATTTTGGTTAAGCCTTTAGGAAAAAATTGGATTAGCATAGAAAGCATCTCAGATTTCATATTCGTATATTAGGCATTGGTTTGCAAGGTTTTGTTTGAAGGAAAAGAAGCTTTTGGCTCAGGTTTACTTTCATTCTTCTTTAATTAAGGATTTAGAAGAGTGTTAAGAAAGTCATAGCAAAATGTTATCCAATTGAGGGAGATCTTAAAATCACTATCATTACTTTAACACGTTTAACTATTGATATCTGAATCTTTAAGGAGCATAACCTATTTGTAAGTCCTTCAAGGAATCCATAGACATGAACATTTAGATGTAGAGGGTCTTAAGTGGTGAAAGGTTTACACTTGAGTGATTGGGATTATTACATATGTAGAGGTAAAGGACCTTTCTGACAGAGTTCAAACTAATGGTGATCACCTACCAAAGAAAAATTTTTCCAAAATTTTCTCATTGTCCTACATACTGGAAACATTATTAACAAAATTCATGGTCCATTACAAAAAGCATAATATTTAAAACTAAAATTCATTTCAAAATTTATAGTTTCCATGAGAAATGTACAAAATTTTAAAGTCAAGATAGGAATTGCCCTTGATTAGCTTACTAACATAAGGTTAATGACCCTTAAACCAATCATCCTTAATAGGCATCCACCAATTTCAAATTTTTGCTAGATTAATATCCCCAGGGCTGAATTGTAAATTAGCTAGTGAAACATCAGGAGGTTTATTGAACTTTAAGTTCTAAAGCTCAAAAATGCCACAGGATGAGTGGTTGTTTCTTATCATCTTAATAATGCCATGAGCATAGCCATAATATGAGACTTGATTCTTTACTCAATTCTTTAGCAGAAAAGATGAATACAAAAGCTCATTGCATGGCAAAGAATCATCCAAGTAATTCAAGTTTGGAATTTACAGCAACCTAATATCTCATACCAACTATGCTGATACTCTAAATTATTTTTACATTAAGCAACATGCATTAGTTGATGAAATCCTTAGACATAAAGTGTTATACCCTGTCACTCAAATTATAACACCTTGGGTAGGGAGTTTTCCAAGTTTTTTTGGAATGGTAGAGATCATGTGATTTTGTTTAGGTTGTTGAATAATGAAATGCTGCAATCGAGGACATTGTCTGAATATATTTCCTTGTTTTCTTAACTTTTTATGATGCTAGCTTCCTTCGGCTGTGAATGACTTCTTGACCCACATTTGTTACCTGTTATCCCTTAGTCGACAAGAATATGTATTATGGGAATGGCTCTCTAAAGATTGAGTATTTTGAGTTGGTTGCCTTCCATCTTGCACTTCTCTAAATCCCTAGCAAAAATGGTAGTACAATGAAAATTGACTACTTTAAGATAATTACCATTCAACTGATACTCCTTGGATCCCCAATAAGAGTGTTGATATGATGAAAATTGAGTACTTCAAGGAAATATCCATTCAACTGATACTCCCTAGATCCCTGGCAGAAGTGTTGTTATGATACAAGACTATTTGCAATAATAACAATTTTTTAGTTGTGGTTTTGCTTTTGTAGGACCTTTTATTCTAGTGAAAGTCAAGGACCCTAATTTTGTTTTTATGCAATGATTTTTACATCTACCCCTTATGAAAGGGAACTAATATTAGTGTCCACTGACTGTATACCTTAATTGTTAAAGAACTATCTTTATGTTTGTACTTCCTCAAATCCTCAGCATGAGTATAAATAATGTTTTACTTGGTGCTGACAGACTTACTTGTTCTGTGAAACTTCATTGAGCTTGCAATTTATGATGTCTTCTTTTTCATGATTCATGTTACTTCGTCTTGAAAAAAATAAAAAGGGAACTTAAATCAATATGCATGAATACATATATCTTGTCAACATTTATCTTTATTATTATCCATGTATGTATGCTAATAAATGGAAAAATGTATGAATGAACAAATATATAAATGAGTGAATGAGAGGTGATTCATCAAACATAAAGATTATTGTAGAAGTAGGAATCTGAGGAATTTGAGTCATGATTCAATAGCATTGTACCACTTACCAAAAATTCTCTACCTAATCCACTGATTGTGATCATACGTAATCATATGTACAAAATTCAAAAGCAAAGCAAGAAAAAGAATTGCTCTTGCAAATATTACATTTTACTAACTGTGTTGTGCTTTTAAGGGATTTTTTTAGAACCCTAATCATTAATTTTTTATTCATTTTTTTAATCCTATATTCATAAAATCTAGCAAGTATCCCAAAAGGTTGTCCCCAAGGGATTTCCCTTGTATTCTAATACTTCCAATATGTGATCTTTTTTCTTTCATGAAAACCCATAACCATTTTTATTAGTCTCTTAAGGGGATTTTCCATTCAATTGAGTTTATGGTTAAACTCTTCTTAGATGAACGTGAATGTATTGACCTTTGCCTTTGAATTATCACCCATCTCTTGATTCTTGAAATACAATAAATGAAATGAATTAATACATTATGGAAATTATGAATGCATGAACATATAAGAATGTGAACATTGCAAGTGCATGAAAGAATTTACAAGTTTCCAAGGGATATACATAAATATGATACTAAGAGTAAACAAAAACTCTTTCGTAATATAACAAATTGATAAAAGTAAAATATACCGTAATAATACAACATACAATTAAGAACATGAAGAAAATCAAATCATAATAGTAAAGGGTTAGAAGCATTCCCCTATGTTTGTCTAATTTGGTATCCTCTATAATTGGGTATGGCTTAACTGGTGAGTCTCCTATAGCTCATTACATGAGGTTTGGGTTAGACATCCAAATAGGTCCTCAAATTGTTTCTCGAGTCCTAAAAATAATGACAAGGTACCTTAATCCTTACCCATTAAAAGTTTATGTCAGAAAGGGTTTAATTCAAGTGGAAGTATCTTTCATGCCTATAACGAGGCTAAAACCTCGGGCAAGAGTAGGAATTTACACCTAGTAGGCTTTTCACTTCCCCAAATAAAGGCTAACACCTCAAAAGGCAAAGCTACTTACCCCCTTCTAATATTTTGGGTACCTATGTTCCTTCCATACATGTGGAAGAGAATCTAATGCATATGTATTTGCACAGTGTGTGCGAGGGAACAACTTACCGTTTATGACTTGACACTTTCAAAAATAATAAAACCTTACCCTAAATTCCCCCCCAAAAATAATGCCACAAAAGAAACAAAAAAGGGTTAGTGAAAACTACAAACAATATATACCAAATTTATAAGTAGAAAATACAATATAAATTTTGTTTTGAAAATATCAAGAATTATAGTTAAATACCTGTTGAAACCAAATTAATCAAAAGTTAGTTAACATGTAATTAATTTTAGTCCTGGCTCTTAACTCATCCTAGTAGAGTTGCCAAGCTATCGTAATGTGGCCCAGATACGGTCTTGATCAGCCTTACTTAAAATGGCGAAAGTATCCATTGTTTCTATATAAATATCAATATATAATTATTTCATTTTATTTCTAGGGGCCTATATCATGATTATTATTCTTTATTTTTCGTACTTGGGGACTGAGTTGTCGTGATAAATCACTCATTCAACTTCTCTGAATAGTCATTATGAAATGATCATTTCTTTTGGAGTCACCACTAATCTATTTTGGGTAGGTGAGACTGGAAACCTATAGGAGTTTATATTTTAAGGATTATGAAACCCATAAAAAACTAACTCCGAGGTTTGCACTCATACCAAAGATCGCTTGAAAGGGTCTGGGAGTCGGTTACAATCACAAGTAAGGATGGACTTTCTCGTGATGCCCAACAATCGATAACTTATTAATCATGTATTAAATAAATTTGAATTTTATTTAGTTTCGATTGATATTTAATTATAATTTCCATAATATTTGATTAAACAAATTTATTATTTCGAGGAAAGTCAAGTTTTATTACATTTTGAATTCACAAAATTATTTGTAACCTTTTGGGGAACTAAGTGGACATGAATTCTCTATCGTATCCCATTGGAGAACCATACGAAATGTTAAAGGATTTGTTTTTTATATAAAAAAAATCTTGACTTTCTATTTAAAAATGGTATCTCGCTATTAAAATAAGCCGTAAAATTTCTCACATATTTTGGTAGGAATCCTACGTATTAATTTAATTAGGAGACATTGCCTTATTTATAAAATTAGTTTTATTATTAAAAATATGGACTTTATGACCTAGAAATGACCTGATATGGTGAACTTATTCTTAATGTGTACTTCTGATATGAAAGTATCTTAGTAGTCACATAAGACTTTATTTTAACATAATTTTACCAAAATACCCTTAAGATATACCTTCGCCATAAAGTATCCCGATGACCCTAAATGATCTTTAAATGACTATGAAAGGTTGAAGCTATACTAAATGCACATCTTTGGCATAAAAGCACCTCGATGACTATCTAAGACTCGATTCTAGTTAAATTACCAAAATACCCTGAAAGTATACCTTCGACGTGAAAGTATCTTGATAATCTTAAAAGGCATGAAAATGATTGCAGAAGGTTGAACCTATCCTAAATGCACATCTTTAGCATAAAAGCACTTCGATGACAACCTAAGACTCGTTCTAATGAAATTATCAAAATGCCCTTAAGATATACCTTTAATGTAAGAGTATCTTGGTAACCGTCATGGAAGGTTGAACCATTCTTAAATGCACATCTTTGGCATAAAAGCATCACGATGGCTACCTGAGACTAGGTTTTAAAAAAATTACCAAAATGCCCTTGAGGTATCCCTTTCGACATGCAAGTATCCTAGTAATCCTAAAAGACATGAAAATGATTATGGAAGGTTAAACCTATCCTAAATGCACATCTTTTGCATAAAAGAACCCTAATGACTATCTAGGTATTGGTTCTAGCAAATTTACCAAAATGCCCTTAAGGTATGCCTTTAATATGAAAGTATCTGATAACCTCAAAGGACAAAAAAAGGCACAAAAGCACCACGATAACTATCTAGGACTTGTTTCTAAGGAAATTACCAAAATATCGTTAAGGTATACCTTCGACATAAAAGTATCTAATAACCTTAAAGGATAAAAAAATGATTATGGAAGGTTGAACTATCCTAAATGCATATCTTTGGCATAAAAGTATCTCGATGACTAGCAAGGACTCAGTTTTAGCAAAATTACCAAAATGCCTCTAAGAGATACCTTCGATAAGATGATATCCCAGTAACCCTAAAAGACATAAAAATAACCTTGGAAAACTAATCCAACCCTAAATATTCACCTTGGGCATAAAAAATCTCGATGAGCAAAATTACCAAAATGCCCTTAGCGTATACCTTCGACATGAAAGTATCTCGGTAACCTTAGTGGACACTAAAATGATGAGAAATGGATGAGTTGACCCTAAATGGGGAAACTAAAGTTCAAAATTTAGCTTAAAATGCAAAAATTACAATTAAGCATCTAAATTTTTTTAAACAATTTCGTTTCGTACCTAATAGAAAACTAAGAAAATACAAAAATTTTTAAAAGTTGCCGTACTAATACGAAAGACCATAGGAATAATAAAAATTTTTAAAAGTGAAAAATGACCATTTTGCCCCCCAAATACCAAAGTTTGCAATTTAACCCTTACATTTTTTTAATTTGTCACTTTAGTCCCTACATAATAAAATAACCTAAAATTATAAAAATCATATGAAATTATGCATGAAAATACAGCCGATATATCAACAAGCATTTGGCCAAACACCTTGGCATAACAAAATTTCTCCATAATTTACAAAATAACCTTTAAACTTGATAAAATTGCATTTTGACCCTGACATAAGAAAACATAATTAATCATCATAAAATATTACCAATCATAAAAAAATTAGCATGTAAATCACAAAAAACATTCTTATGAAGGTTTGACCAAACATCTTTGACCATAAATAAAATTTTTTTATTTTTGCAAAATAGTCCCTAAACTTTACAAAATTGCATTTTGGCCACTACATTAAAAAATACATCACAAAACATAAAAAATCATCAAACTAACCAAGAATTAACCTAAAAATCATGAAAAAAAATCTATGTAAAGGTTCAGCATAGCACTTTTGGCCTGAAAACACAATTTTTGCATATTTTATAATTTAGCCCTTAAATTTTCTAAAATTACAAAATGGCTCCTAAAATGTTAAAATCCCTAAAACATGTTTCAAAACACACAAAATCAATTTTCTAACAACCTATGAAGCTCTTCGCCAAACCGGAAATGGCATAAGAAAGTTGACATATTTTATGATTTAATCTTTAAAATTTCTAATATTTACAAAATAGGCAAAAAACATAAAATCAAGACAACAATAAGCACAAAATCATCATTACCAATTCATATCAAATTTGGCTAAGGTAAGAAACAATATCCATCAATATTTTGTAACACAAAATCATGAAAATCAGCATGAATAAATATCATTAAGTTTAAATACAAAAACAAAATGATAAAAAAATGAATATATAAATATGTAGATCAATATATTAACATGAAAATATTAGGAATACCAATATAAACATAAACATATACATTCAACAAAGTTAAAATCTCATAAAAAACAATAATATTTCAAAAAAAATTAAATATATCAACAAAAGTATAGGACATTGATCATTGTCAAAATGTAGCCTTTCCACATGGATAAAATCCATGAGCTTAAAATGATTTTGACACATACTAAAGGAAGAAAATGATGGATGTAAGCAAAAATTGCAAATTTTCTAGATGAAGTTACCATGAAAAGCTTTTAAACTTAAAATTTCTTTAAAATTTCTATGGAACATGGTTAAACTTGAATGTGGAAAGCTTTTTGTTTGAAAGAATTTTTTTCTTTTATTTTTTCTATGGTGGTGGAAAGCAAGGAAGGTGGTTTTTGAATCCATCTTGCTGTGAGGCTCTATCCAAAATCAATACTCTTTCATTTATTAAACGTCATAATTTTTTTATTTGATTTGTTTGAGATATGATTTGATTTTTGACAAATTGATTGGATTTGAATTTACAACTTTGCCTCCTTGTGATGTCACGCATGATATCATTGATTTCTATAGATACTTTGAGTGATTTTTGTATATAATATGTGAAATTATATCGTAAAATTTAACTATAATAACCAAATTATAAAAATTAAAAACTATGTATTTACAACAAAATTTTATATGATCAATTTAATTTAATCTAATAATAAAAATGATTTTTATGTATAAGAAAAAAATATTTGAAATAGCCAACTCATAAAATTTTACGAGAAAAACCTTTATTGGGAAAAATTATTATGTACAAAAAAATGCAAAACTCATAAAATAAATTAACATTTTACAAATTGATTTAATAGGGATTAGAAAATAATATTTAAATAATTTTAAAAAGTATGAACTTCGAAAAATCCTACTAAAAAATTTACGGAGTAGAAACTCTGAATTTTGGTAACAAGAAAAATTCTAAAACAATTAATATAAATTGAAAATTTTCAAAATTGATTTAATATAAATTAAATAATAATATTTTAAGAATTTTAAAAATTATAAACCAAGAAAAAATCTCTCAAAAAATTTAGAAAGTAAAAAATTTCATATTTTTGGAAACAGATGAAATTGTACAATAATATGAATCAAACAATAATATTTGAAGAATTTTAAAAGTTATAAACTCAGAAAAATTCTACAAAAGAATTTACAAGTGAAAAACTCTATACATCAGTAACAGAAAAAATTCTAAAGCCCATAAAATAAATTAAAATTTTCAAAACTGATTTAATATGGACAAAATAAAAGTATTTAAAGAATTTTAAAAAATTAGAAATGTGAAAAAATCTCACCGAAAAAATTTACAAAGTATAAAACCCGTATCTCTATAGCTGAAAAAATTTTCAAACTCATAAGATAAATTGAATTTTTCAAAACTAATTTAATTTGAATTAAATGATATCATTTAAATAATTTTTAAAAATTATAAACTACGAAAGATCTTCCAAAAAAATTACGAAGTAAAAAAAATTAATTATTTCAAAAACAAAAGAATTTCAAAAGAAAAATGCAAAACTAATAAAAATAAAAGGAATTTTCCTAAACTAATTTAATATGAATTAACTAATAATATTTGAAAAATTTTAAAAGTTATAAACCAAGAAAAATCTTCTTAAAAAAATTTACAGAGTAAGTAACTTCGTATTTTAAAAACAAAAAGAAAATGTAAAACTTTTAAAATAAAATGAATTTTGAAAAAAACTGATTTAATGGTAATTAAATGCAAAATTTTAAAGAAATTTGAAGTTGAAAACTTTAGGAAATTCCGTAATAAAATTTTACAAATAAAAGAAAACTCATATTTTAGAACCTAGAAAATTTCAAGGAATCCATTAAAATTGATATAAAAATGAATTAAATAAAACCTATGATCAAAAATACTAATTTACAAAGTGGTAAAGATGGGAATCTAGTACCCAAAATATTTTATAAAGAAAATTATTTGAGTATAAAACTCGCAATACTATGAAAAATTTAAAATCAGTTAGAAAAATGGAAAACCTGGCTCGTTATGGTATAGAATGCCAATATGAATTTTTTCTTGAATATTTTTTATTTTTTAAATTGCATATTGGCATAAATGCCATACAAGCATTGGTATAATTATACGATAGTTAACTTTCAAGTTTAATGAAAATTCTCTAAAAATTCTTAAAAATGGGAAATTTAACTGCTTTATCGTTTGCAAGAACAGATTCTCAAAATTTTGCCTAGAAAAGATAAAAATGATTTTTCTCTTAAATACCTATTTTGTATATCCAAAATTAGAGATCAAAGTGTTTTTCTTTTTTATCACGTGAACTTGTAGCCATTTAACTATGAATAAAAAGGTTTTGAGAGTGTTTGATTTATCTGACAAGTTCATTCCTAATAAGGGTTGCCTTTAAGTCTTTAATTTCGAATATTCAGGATTATTGAAAAAGATAAAAAGGGGACCCAGATGAAATTAGGTATCTACACCACTCTTTTGGGGATTAGGCACTATAAACACATTTTCCTAGCTAGGACACATGGTTTCGAGGCTTTGGTTTTGCAAGGAATGTTTTTCTTTTCTCCATTTTTTTTAGAATCAAAGTTCATTCGTCAAATGGGATAAACTTGGATTGTCCTAATAATCTCTATTATTTCGGTGATTGGGCACTATAAACACATTCTCTTCATTTGGATACACGATTTTGATGTTTTGCTTTGGCAAAAAAAGCTTTTCATTCCATCATTTTCCTTAATATCAAAGTTCAACTGTCAAATGGGATAAACTTGGATTCTATATGAACAAAATCTTCTCATTAAGTTGCATGGCTTCGATGCTTTGGCTTTGCAAGAAAAGCTTTTCTTCCAACCATTTTCCTTAGAATCAAAGTTCATCCCTTAAACGGGATAAACTTGGATTATCATAATAGTCTCCATTCATTTGGTGATTAAACACTATAAATATGTTCTCCTTATTGGGATACATGATTTTGATGCTTTGATTTGGTAAGAGAAGTTTTTCATTCCCTTATTTTTTTAAGAATCAAAGTTTAATTGTCAAATGGGACAAACTTGGATTCTCGTAATAATATCTATTATTTTAGGGATTAGGTGCTATAAACACATTTTTCTCATTAGGATACATGGTTTTGATGCTTTAATTTTCTAAGAAAAATTTTCTTTCCATAATTTTCTTTAGATTCAAAGTTCATTCCTCAAATAGCACAAACTTGGATTCTCCTAATAATCTCTAATCATTTGCTGATTGGGTGCTATAAACATATTCTCTTAGCTAGGGCATATAGTTTTAATGCTTTCATTCAATAAAAAGCTTTTCTTTCGACCATTTTCCTTAGAATCAAAGTTCATCCCTCAAACGGGACAAACCTAGATTCTTATAATAATCTCCAATCTTTGTTGATTGAGCACTATAAACATATTCTCCTTATTGGGATACCTGATTTTGATGCTTTGGAGTTGCAAGAAAAATTTATCTTTTCACCATTTTCTTTAGAATCAAAGTTTACTCGTCAAATAGGGTGAACATGGATTCTGGTAATAATCTTCAGTCTTTTGGTTATTGGGCACTATAAACATATTCACCTCATAGGGATACACCATTTTGAAGCTTTGATTTGGCAAGAGATGCTTTTTGTTCCACCATTTTCCTTAAAATTAAAGTTCATCCGTCAAATGGGATAAACTTGGATTCTTGTAATAATCTCTATCCTTTTGGTGTTTAGGCACTATAAACATGTTCTACTCATTAGGTTACATAGTTTTCACGCTTTGATTTTGCAGGAAAAGCTTTTCTTTCCTTTATTTTCCTTAGAATCAAAGTTTATCCCTTAAGCAGGAAAAACTTAGACTATCATTCATTCAGTGATTGGGCACTACAAACACATTCTCCTTATTGGGATACATGATTTTGATGCTTTAATTTGGCATGAGAACTATTTCATTCCACAATTTTCCTACAAATCAAAGTTTAGCTGTCAAATGGGTTAAACTTGGATTCTCATAACAATATCCATTCTTTTGGGAATTGGGCACTAGAAACACATTTTCCTTATTAGGATAAATGATTTTGATGCTTTGGTTCTCCAAGAAAAGCTTTTATTTCTACCATTTTTTTCAAAATCAAAGTTCATCTGTTAAGTGGGACAAACATGATTTATCATAATAATCTCCATTCATTTAGTGATTGGGCACTATAAACACATTTTTCTTACAAGGATACATGATTTTGATGCTTTAATTTGGCATGAGAAGATTTCATTCCACCTTGTTCATTAGAATTAAAATTGGATTATTAATTAGGACAAACTTGGATTCTCGAAATAATATCCATTCTTTCGGTGATTAGGCATTATAAACTCATTCTCTTAATTAGGATGCATTGTTTTGATGCTTTGGTTTTCAAAGAAAAGTTTTTCTTTCCACCATTTTTCTTACAATAAAAGTTCATCTATCAATTAGGATAAACTTGGATTTTCATAATAATCTCTATTATTTTGGTGATTGGGCACTATAAACACATTCTCCTTGTTTGGATACATGATTTTGATGCTTTGATTTGGCAAAAGAAGCTTTTCATTCCACTATTTCTTTTAAATCAAACTTTGACTATCAAATGGGACAAACATGGATTCTAGTAATAATCTCCATTCTTTTGGTGATTAGGCATTATAAACACTTTTTCCTCATAAGGATACAAGGTTTTGATGCTTTGATTTGGCAAGAGGTGTTTTTCATTTCACCATTTTCTTTAATATCAAAGTTCATTCACCAAATGAGACAAACTTGGATTCTTGTAATAATTTTCATTCTTTTGGAGATTGGGCACTATAAACCTATTCTCCTCATTAGGATACACAATTTTGATGTTTCGGTTTTGCAAGAAAAGCTTATCTTTCCACCATTTTCCATAGAATCAAAGTTCATTTGTCAATTAGGACAAAAATAGATTTTAGTAATATTCTCCGTTCTTTTGGTTATTGGGTGCTATAAAAACATTCCCCTCATAGGGATACACTGCTTTGATTTGTTAAGAGAAGCTTTTTCATTCCATATCTTTCTTATAATCAAAGTTTGACTATTAAATGGGATAAACTTGGATCCTTGTAACAATATCCATTCTTTTGGGGATTGGGTGCTATAAACAGATTCTACTCATTGGGATACACATGATGTTTTGGTTCACCGAGAAAAGCTTTTCTTTTCACTATTTTTCTGAGAATAAAAGTTTATCCGTCAAGCGGGACAAAATGGATTATCATAATAACCTCTATTCATTTGGTGATTGGGCACTATAAACATATTTTTCTTATAGGGATACATCATTTTGATGTTTTAATTTGGCATGAAAAGCTTTCTATTCCACCATGTTCCTTAGAATGAAAGTTCGGCTATCAAGTGGGATAAACTTGAATTTTTGAAATAATATCCATTCTTTTGGTGATTAGGCACTATAAACACATTTTTCTACCTAGGACACATGGTTTTGATGCTTTGGTTTCAAAGAAAAGTTTTTTTTTTCCACCATTTTTTTGAATCAAAATTCACCTGTTAAATAGGATAAACTTAGATTCTCATAATAATCTCTATTATTTTGGTGATTAGACTCTATAAACACACTTTTCTTGTTTGTATAAATGATTTTGATGCTTTGATTTGGAAAGAGAAGCTTTTCATTTCACCATTTTCCCTAAGATAAAACTTTAGCTGTCAAATAAGACAAACTTGAATTCTAGTAATAATCTTTTTTGGTGAATGGGCATTATAAACACTTTTTCCTCATAAGGATACAAGGTTTTGATCGTGTTTTTGTTACACCATTTTCTTTAGAATCAAAGTTCATTTGCCAAATAGGAGAAACTTGGATTCTTGTAATAATGTTCATTCTTTTGGAGATTGGGCATTATAAATCCATTCTCCTCATTGGGATACATGATTTTGATGCTTTGGTTTTGTAAGAAGAGCTTTTCTTTCCACTATTTTCCATAGAATCAAAGTTGATTTATCAAATAGGATGAATATGGATTCTAGTAACATTCTCTATTTTTTGGTTATTAGGCACTATAAGAACATTCCCTTTTAGGGATACATTGTTTTGATGCTTTAATTTGGTAAAAAAAGCTTTTTTATTCCACCATTTTCCCTAGAATCAAAGTTTAGCTGTCAAATGGGATAAATTAGATTCTCACAATAATCTCCATGCTTTTGGTGATTAGGTACTATAATCATATTCTTCTTATTGGGATACATGGTTTTAATGCTTTGATTTGGCAAAAAAAGCTTTTTACTCCACCATTTTCCTTAAAATCAAAGTTCATCTATCAAATGGGATAAACATAGATTCTAGTAATATTCTTCATTCTTTTGGTTATTGGGCACTATAAAAACATTCTCCTTATTTTACTTGATTTGGCAAAAGAAGCTTTTCATTCCAGTATTTTACTTGGAATAAAGTTTAGCTATCAAACGCAATAGTTTTGGATTCTTATAATAATCTCTAATCTTTGGGTTATTACGCACTATAAACACATTCTCTTCATTGGGATACATAGTTTTGACACTCTTGTGTTGCAAGAAAAGCTTTTCTTTCCACCATTTTCCTTAGAATAAAAGTTCTCTAATCTTCTAGGGATTGGGCACTATAAACACATTCTCCTAGCTAGAATACATGGTTTTGATGCTTTGGTTTTGCAAGAAACATTTTTCTTTCTAGATTTTCCTTAAAATCAAAGTTCATCCCTCAATGTGACAAACCTGGATTGATGTGATCTAGCCAATGTAAAAGAACATAGATAATATTCCAAAGGACTTCTAGGTATCAAGTAGACCTCTTACATGAGCTTAAGCTAAACAACTACAAAAAGATATGCAAGGGATAATCATGAAGCTATTCGTACAAGAAGCTAAAGATAAAGATGGTCTAGACTTGGAATTCATAAAGGAAATGGGCTTTAATCAACCATGCTTAGTTGACTTTCTTCAAGCTTATGAGCAAGTTATTTAGTGATTAGGCTAAATGTTGATATTTTGGCTTATCTTTTGTTTACTTATGGCTTGGACCTTTTTATTAAATGGCACATGCCTATCATATATTATTTTAATTATTTTAAGTATCTATATTAAGGGCCCATGCTTTGGGATTAGTGATTAGGCTTGATGGTTTGTCTTGGTGCAATAAATTTCTTTGAGTTCTTCTTTGGACACCATCAGAACTTATCAAGGTTAGTTTAATCTTGTGGCATTCAATTTTTGATATTCTTGGTTTACAATTAATGCTAAAGCATTCGGTCAAGTTTCCAATTCCCTTAGTCTTCTTGGTTTGTGTTTTGTATTGAAATTATCAGGTCAAGAATCCTATTTTAGTTTCTTATTATTTTTTAGCTTCTAGTCTTTGATCCAAAATGTTATTCAGGAGTTTTAGGACATTGTTCTTAGGGTTTTAGCATCACTTGGCATCAGAGCTTTGGTTTAGATCAAGTGATCTATCTCTTATTTCTTTTATCAAGTTGTTTGGCATCAAAGGTTGGGTACTCTAACAAAGAGCCAATTTATGTTCTAAAAGTTTGGGAGAATTTTCCTTTTCTAATATCTTGGTGGTTTCCATTATTTTTTTCCTTCTAATCAATTCTCTAATTTTGTTACCTTTGCTGTATTCTTTGTAGTTTCCTTTTTATTCTCTACAATTAATTGATATATTAGTTTGACAAAATTTTGGGCTTTTTTTCCTGATATCTTGGTAATTTCCTTTTTAATCACTTTCCAATCAATTGTTTTCCAATCAATTAATTGATTGATTGACTTTTTCCTAAATTTATAGTGTTTACATTTTTAGTCATTCATACACCTAATCACTATAATTTATAGAGCATTCATTGTCTTATTTCGTTTTTATTTTTTTCCATTAGGTTTTGGGTTATATACATAAATTGAGTCAGTGCTATCTTTTGCTATTTACTTCAATTTTGCTAGTCAATTTTCTATTTTCACATGTCTTTCTTCTTTTTGTTGGCCTTTTTTTATTTTTAATTCATTTATTTGTAAATTTAAGAGTTGTCATTAGTTTGAATTACTTCAAATTGGATTTGACTTTTGATTACTTCATTATGAGTCTTTTAAAAAAATAAAAAAAAATTCCAAAGTGGTAAAAGGCATGAGAAAGTGAGATCATTGAGTAAGACAAAAGCCAAATTGAGTGAAAACATAAGTGCAAGAGCTAAATTAAAGATAAACATGTGAGAAAGTGATTCTTGTGAGGTCCTAACCAATTTTTGTTATTACAAGTATGAATTTGGTAGGAATAGGTATGGAAGCATCCAAACATGATGATAATAGTAGTGAAAAGCAATAAACATAGCCAGAACTTCCTTTCACTCTTTGGGCCATACGATAACAGTTTGAAAGAATGCAACTTGTCTTTGAAATCTTCAAAATGGAATGGATAGACAAGAAGCTACAATTGCAAGGATGAGAAGAGAGTAGCCAAATGAAAGAAAGATGAACAGGCCAAATATCCAACCTTTAGTAGAAAATAAGCTAATGGATGAAGAGGAAGTTGAGAGTGAAGTAGAGTAAATGAATGCTTGAAGATTTGCACAAAAAGGAGCTAGGCAAGACTACTAGCCTAGAAGAGAGTGTAGGAATCATAATGGTACAGATCAAAATATTGGTAGCATTAAAATAAAGATTCCTCTATTTTAGGGTAAAAATGATCCTAACTTGTATCTAGAGTGGGAACAGAAAGTTGAGCTTGTGTTTGAATGCCACCATTATTCAGAAGAAAAAAAGTGAAACTTGCTGTGGTTGAATTCACAAATTATACAATTGTTTGGTGGGATCAAGTTACTCTTATTCATCGTTGAAATTTGGAGAGACCTATTGAAACTTATGCTGAGATGAAAGCTATAATGAGAAAATATTTTGTTCTAAGCCATTATTAATGAGATTTGTATCAGCAGCTTCAAAACCTTACTCTAGATTCCAAAAGTGTAAAGGACTACCAGAAAGAGATGGAAATCACCATAATTAAAGCTAATATGGAAGAAGATTAAGAGGTAACCACGGCACGTTTCATGAGTAGCTTAAATCGAGAGATATCCAATGTGATTGAGTTGCATCATTATGTAGAGCTTGAAGAAATAGTGCATATAGATATGAAGGTGGAGAGGTAACTTAAGTTTAAAGGGTTTCATCAAATTTGGGTTCTAATTCTTCTTGGAAATTAAATTAGAGTAAACTAAAGAGGCTAAAATTATTGCCAAGTTTGAAGAAGACAATGATAAAAATAAAGTAAGGTACTCAACGATAAAAAAAGTACCAACTCTTCCCAATCTAATAGATATCATGATACGAAGTGTTTTAGATGTTTAGAAATAGGCCATATCACTTCTCAATGTCCTAACGAAGGAGCTATGGTCATGAAAGCCGATGGTATAATTATGATCAATGATGAAAGTAAGAAAGATTCTTTTTTAGCCAAAAAAATTGAGGTAGAGTATACGGTCCATAGAGAACCTTGGTAGTTGGCATGTTTTAAATCTTTAAATGAAGAAGGATGGAAATGAAGAGCAATGTAAGAACATTTTCCATATTCATTTTCACGTCAACAATGAAGTACATACTTTAATCATTGATGGACTTAGTTGTACCAATGTAGCTAGTACTACCTTAGTGGAGAAGTTGGGATTCAATGCATAAGACATCATCGGCCATATAAGCTATAATTACTGAATGAATATGGGAAGACTAAGATGAATAAATAGGTGAATTCTTTTCTTTTCAATTGGAAATATTTTAATGAGGTGCCATGTGATGTTGTAACTATGTATGCAAGTCATATCTTGTTGTACCATGGCAATATGATAGGCTGTTATCCATGATGGTTTCAAGAATAGGTACTCTTCTAAAAAGAATGGTTGACATGTAACACTTGCTCTAATGACACCCAAAGAAGTGTATGAATATCAAAATAAACAAAAAGGGAACCAAAGTGAGATCACATGTAATGAAAAGGAAAAAAATGTGAATGGTGAAAAAAATAAGAAAAATAAGAGCAAAAATAGAAAAAAAGTGTTAGAATAGCAGGTTATTGTGAATAAGCAAGAAGAGAACCTAACAGCAAGAGTGAAAAATAAAAGCTTGTATGCAAAAGATAGGGAATGTACGAGTGCTTTCTATACTTAAAAGCCATTGACTGTACTTGTGTACAAAGAGGCTTAGTTGAACTCTAATGATTTTAACCCTTATTTGTCTACTGTTGCTATTCCTTTATTACAGGAATATGAAGATGCCTTCTCAGAAGAAGTTTTAAAGGGATTAGCACTAATTAGAGGAATTAAACATCAAATTTGTTTTGACCCCGAGTGTAGCAATTCCTAATCGTCTGGCATTTATGAGCAATCCCAAGGAGACAAAAGAACTCCAAAGGCAAGTTGAAGAGCTATTGGCAAAAAGGCAAGTGAGGGAAAGCATGAGTCCATATGCTATGCCTATGTTATTAGTTCCAAAGAAAGATGGAACTTAGAGGATGTGTGTGGATTGTAGGGCTGCCAATAAAATCACTATAAAGGATCATCACCCTATTCCTAGATTAAATGATATCCTAGATGAGTTGTATGGTTCTTGCATATTTTCTAAAATTGACTTAAAAAGTGGAGACCATTAGATTAGAATGAAACCAGGTTATGAGTAAAAAACTACCTTTAAGACTAGACATGGGTTATATGAGGGCTTAGTTATGCCATTTGGTCTTATAATACACCTAGTACATTTATGAGATTGATTAATCATATTTTGTGTGCATTTATTGGCAGGTTCATTCTGATATATTTTGATGACATTCTAGTGTACTGTAAGAGTTTTAAAGAACATATTAATCATTTGAAATGTGTGCTAGATGCTCTTAAGAAGGAAAAGTCACATGCTAATATGAAAAAGTGCTCTTTTTGCATGGAAAAAAGTTCTTTTTCTCAAATTTATTATGAGTGCAAAAGGCATTGAAGTTGATCTAGAGAAGATAAAGGCAATTAAATAGTGGCCAACACCCAAATCTATGACTAAAGTAAAGAGTTTCCATGGGTTGGCTAGCTTTTATTAATGTTTTATGAAGGACTTTAGCACCATTGCTTCACCCTTAACAAAAGCGATTAAAAAACATATAAAAATTAAATAGGGAGAGGAACAAGAATTACCCTTTATTTTATTGAAAGATGAATTATGCTTTGCTCTTTTATTACAATTATCTAATTTTAATATAACTTTTAAGATTGAATGTGATGCTTTAGGGATAGATATTGGTGCAGTTTTGATGCAAGAAAAATATTCCATAGCATTTTTTAGCAAAACACTTAGTGGAGCCACTCTGAACTACTTAACATATGACTAGGAGTTGTTTGCATAAAGAATTTATCACTCACTTTGATCATGAAACATTAAAACACTTAAAGGTCAAGGTAAATTAAATCACTACAATGTAAAGTGGGTAGAGTTCATTAAGACATTTCCTTACATTATTCAGTACAAAGAAGAGAAGGACAATGTTATAGCTAGTGCTTTGTCACACAGGTATGCCCTAATATCTACACTTAGTGCAAAGTTATTAGGATTTGAGTATATCAAAGAATTGTATGTAAAAGATCATGATTTTGTAAATGTCCATGAGGCATGTGAAAATTTTTTTTAGTAAATTTTATAGGCATTATGGTTTTTTGTTTAGGGAGAATAAAGTTTTTGTGCCTTTCTGTTCTTTAAAAGAATTACTTATAAGTAAGTCTCACAATGGTGGGTTGATGAGGCATTTTATGGTTCATAAGACATTGGCCATATTGCAAAAACATTTTTACTAGCCATAAATGCGTAGGGATGTTGAAAGAGTGTGTTCTCATTGTATTTCATATAGACAAGCCAAGTTTAGGACATTACCTCATGGTTTATACACCCTACTTCCTATTCCACCATGGATAGATTTTCTTTGGATTTCATTTAGGGTTGCCTAGACCCAAAAGGGGAATGATTCAATATTTATGGTTGTTGATAGGTTTTCTAAGATAGCTCATTTCATTCTTTGCCATGAAACTGATGATGCTACAATTATAGCTCATTTGTTCTTTTGAGACATTAATCATTTGCATGGGATTCCTAGGACAATTGTGAGTGATAGGGATGTTAAATTCCTTAGTCCATTTTAAATAATGTTGTAAGGAAAATTAGGATCTAAGTTATTATTTTCCACCCTTTGTCATCCCCAAACAATGGGCAAATCAAAGTAGTAAATCGAAGCTTAAAACCTTTGCGACAATCTATTATTCAAAAGAATTTAAAAATTTAGGAAGATTGTATTCCTCTTGTCGAGTTTGCTTATAATCGTTATGTGCATTCTTCAATTCGTATTCTCTTTTTTAGACTGTTTATGATTTTAACCCTTTAACTCCAGTGGATTGGATGCCTTTATCGGTGAATGAGATAGCTAGCTTAGACAGAAGAGGAAGGCTATTTTGGTGAAATAGATCCATGAATAAGCACCACAACACATTGAAAAGAAAAATGAAAAGAGAACTGCCCAAACTAGTAAGGGACATCGACTTATGACCTTTGAAATCAAATATTAGGTATGGGTTCACATGAGGAAGAGAGATTTCCAAAACAAAGGAAATCCAAGCAGCAACCACATTGAGATGGATCTTTCTAAGTCTTGAAAAAGATTAATGACAATTCTTACAAGTTAGATCTGTCAAGTAAGTATTAACTGAGTTTTATGTTTAATGTTTTTGATATTTCTCCTTTTGAAGTAGAAATTGATTCGAGGATGAATCCTTTTGAAGAACGGATGAATATGTGATCCAACCAATGTAAGACAACATAGATAATGTTCTAAAGGATTTCCAAGTGTTTAGTGAACCTTTTACACGAGGTTAACCTAAATAACTACAAAAAAATGTGCAAGGACTAATCAAGCAGCTATTCATGCAAGAAGCTAAAGATGGAGATGGTGTAGACTTAGAATTCAATGAGGAAGTGGGCTTCAATCAACCATGCCTAATTACCTTGCTTCAAGCTTAAGAGCAAATTATTTAATGATTGGGCTAAATTTGATATTTAGGCTTATCTTTTGTTTACTTATGGGCCAGACTTTTTAAATAAGTGGTATACCCCTATAACATATTATTTTAATTATTTTAAGTATCTATATCAAGGGCCTATGCTTTGAGACATTAGTTATTGTGGTTGGGGCTTTGTTTTGACATTTTAATTGGCCATCTAAAGGCCTAAATGAGTTTCACTAGTTAAGATGCCTTAAGGTTTTATCTTTTGGCTATAAATAGTCTATTGTAATTGTAAAACTAGTGTTTTAGTTTTTCTTTGAATAATTAATACAAGTAGTCTTCTTGGGAAGATAAATTTCTTTAAGTTTCCTTTTAGACTCCATCAAAACTTATCTAGGTTAGTTTTTAATATTCTTGGTTTGTAATTGATGCTAAAGCATTTAGTCAAGTTTCTAATTCCCTTGGTATTTTTGGTTTATGTTTTGTATTTAAATCATAGGGTCAAGAATCCTATTTCAGTTTCTTATTATTTTTTGGGTTTCTAGTCTTTGATCCAAAGTGTTATTGTGGGGTTTTCAGACATCATTCTTGGGGTTTTCGCATCATGGATTCTAATAATAATATTCGTTCTTTTGGTGTTAGGCCCTCTAAACACATTCTCTTTATTGTGATACATGGTTTTGATGCTTTGGTTTTCAAAGAAAACCTTTTCTTTCCACCATTTTCCTTAGAACCAAAGTTTGTCCATCAAATAGGATGAACTTGGATTCTCATAATAATCTCTATTATTTTGGTGATTAGGCACTATAAACATATTCTCTTTATTTGGATACATAGTTTTTATGCTTTGATTTGGCAAGAAAAACTTTTCATTCCACCTTTTTCCATAGAATCAAAGTTTGGTTGTTAAATGGGATAGACTTCAATTCTAGTAATAATCTCCATTCTTTTGTTGAATGGGCATTAACATAATTTCTCTTCATAGGGATATATGGCTTTGACATTTCGATTTGGCAAGAGGTGTTTTTATTACGTCATTTTCTTTAGAATCAAAGTTTGTTTGTCAAATTGGACAAACTTGGATTCTTGTAATAATCTCAATTCTTTTGGACATTAGGCACTATAAACCCATTCTCCTCATTAGGATACACTTTTTTATGCTTTGGTTTTGCAAGAAAATCTTTTCTTTCCATCTTTTTTCATAGAATCAAAGTTCATCTGTCAAATAAGACAAACTTGGATTCTGGTAAAATTTTTATTCTTTTCATTTTTGGGTACTATAAAAACATTCTCCTCATAGGGGTTCACTATTTTGATGCTTTGATTTGGCAAAAGAAGCTTTTCATTCCACCATTTTCCTTAGAATAAAAGTTTAGCTGTTAAATGGGACAAATTTGTTTACTCACAACAATCTCTATTTTTTTTGGTTATTGGGCACTATAAACACATTCTCCTCATTGGGATACACAATTTTAATGCTTGGGTTTAGGAAGAGAAGCTTTTTATTCCACCATTTTCCTTAGAATCAAAGTTGGTCTGTTAAATGGGACAAACATGGATTTTGGTAATATTCTTTGTTCTTTTGGTTATAAGACACTATAAAAACATTCTCCTCATAGGGATACACTGTTTTGATGCTTTGATTTGGCAAGAGAAGTTTTTCATTCAACCATTTTTCTTAGAATCAAAGTTCTGCAGCCAAATAGGACAAATAAGGATTCTCATAATAATCTTTAATCTTTTGATGGTTGGGCACTAGAAACACATTCTCCTTATTAAGGTACATAGTTTTGATGCTTTTGTGTTAAATGAAAAGCTTTTCTTTCCACCATTTTTCTTGGAATTAAAGTTTGCCTGTCAAATGGGAGAAACATGGATTCTGCTAATAATCTCCATTCTTTTGATTATTAGGCACTATAAACATATTTTCCTTATCTGGATACACGGTTTTGATGCGTTGATTTTGTAAGAGATGTTTTTCATTCCATATTTTCCTTAGAATCAAAGTTCGACTGTCAAATGGGGAAAATGTGGATTCTTGTATTAATATCCATTTTTTTAGGGATTAAGTGCTACTAACACATTCTCTTCATTATGATACATGATTTTGATGCTTTGGTTTTCTAAGAAAAGCTTTTCTTTGCACCATTTTCCTTCGATTTAAAGTTCATATCTCAAATGCAACGAACCTAGATTCTCATAATAATCTTTAGTCTTTTGGTGATTGGGCACTATAAATACATTCTCTTAGCTAGGAAACATGGTATTAATGCTTTGGTTTTGCAAGAAATGCTTTACTTTCCACCATTTTTTTCGATTTAAAGTTCATCCTTTAAATAGGACAAACCAGGATTCTTGTAATAATCCCTAATCATTTAGAGATTGGGCATTATAAACACATTCTTCTACCCATGACACATGATTTTAATGTTTTGGTTTTTCAAGAAATGCTTTTTGTTCTGCCACTTTCCTTAGAATCAAAGTTTGTCCCTTATATGGGACAAACTTGGATTCTCATAATAAGATTTAATGATTTGGTGACTGGGCACTATAAACCCATTCTCTTCATTTAGATACACAGTTTTAACACTTTGGTGTTACAAGAAAAGCTTTTCTTTTCACCATTTTGCCTAAAATCAAAATTTACTTATCAAATAAGATGAACGTGGATTTTGGTAATAATCTTAATTCCTTTGGTTATTAGGCACTATGAACACATTTTCCTCATAAGGATACACTGTTTTGATGCTTTGATTTGGCAAGAGATGCTTTTTATTCCCCCATTTTCCTTAGAATCAAAGTTTATCCATCAAATGGGATAAACTTTGATTCTTACAATAATCTTCATTCTTTTGGGCATTGGGCGCTATAAACACATTCTACTAAATAGGTTATATGGTTTTTATTTTTGGTTTTGTAGGAAAAGCTTTTATTTCACCCATTTTCCTTAGAATCCAAGTTCACCCCTCAAACGGAACAAACTCGAATTGCATAATAGTCTTCATTCATTTAGTGATTAGGCTCTATAAACACATTTTTCTTATTAGGATGCACAGTTTTGATGCTTTAATTTTCCAGGGAAAGCTTTTTTTTCATTATTTTTGTTAGATTCAAAGTTCATCTGTTAAGTGGGACAAATTTGGATTATCATAATATTCTCTATTCATTTGGTGATTAGGCAGCATAAACACATTTTCCTTGTAGTAATACATGATTTCGATGCTTTAATTTGGCATGAGAAGCTTTTCATTCCACCATTTTTCTTAAAACTAAAGTTCAACTGTCAAATGGGACAAACATAGATTCTCAAAATAATATCCATTCTTTTGGCGATTGGGCACCATAAACACATTCTCCCTATTAAGATACATGGTTTTGATGCTTTAGTTTTCAAAGAAAAGCTTTTCTTTCCACCATTTTCCTTAAAATCAAAGTTTGTTCCTATTTAAGGGATAAACTTGGATTCTCGTAATTATCTTCAATCTTTTGGTGATTTGACACTATAAACATATTCTTCTCAGTGGGATATATGATTTTGATGCTTTGGTTTTCCAAGAAAAGCTTTTCTTTCTCCTATTTTCCTTAAATTTAAAATTTTTCCCTCAAATGGGATAAACCTAGATTCTTGTAATAATCTCCAATCTTTTGGTGATTGGGCACTATAAACATATTCTCCTCACTAGGATGCACGATTTTAATGCTTTAGTTTTGCACGAAATGCTTTTCTTTTCATTACTTTCCTTAAAATCAAAGTTTATCCCTCAAATGGGATATGCTTGGATTCCCATAAGAATCTCTATTCTTTTGGTGATTGAGCACTATAAACCTATTCTCCTTGTTAGGATACACGGTTTTGAAAGATAAGCTTTTTTGTCTCCCATTTACCCTAGAGTCAAAGTTCATTTGTCAAATGGGACAAATATGGATTATCATAAGAATCTCAATTCATTTGGTGATTAGGCACTATAAACACATTCTCGTTATAGGAACACATGGTTTTTATACTTTGATTTGGCAAGAGAAGCTTTTCATTCTACTATTTTCTTTAGAATCAAAGTCCATCTCTCAAATGGGACAAATATGGATTCTCATAAAAATCTATACTTTCTTAGGGATTGGGCATTATAAACACATTCTCCTAGCTAGGACACATGGTTTTGATGCTTTAGTTTTGCTAGAAACTCTTTTCCTTCCACCATTTTTCTTACAATCAAAGTTTACCCCTCAAATAGGACAACCTTGGATTCTCATAATAATCTCTATCCCTTTGGTCACTGGGCACTGTAAAAACATTCTCCTCATTAGTATACATAGTTTTGATGCTTTGACTTGGCAAGAGAAGCTTTGCATTATGCCACTTTCTTTAGAATCAAAGTTCATCCCTCATGGGGCAAACTTGGATCCTTGTAATAATCTCTATTCTTTTAGAGATTGGGCACTATAAACATATTTTCCTTATTAGGTTGCATGGCTTTGATGCTTTGGTTTATCGAAAAAGCTTTTTTTTCACCATTTTCATTAGTATCAAAGTTCATCCCTTAAATGGAACAAACTTGGATTATCATAATAGTTCATCCTTTAAATAGAACTAACATGGATTATCGTAATACTCACCATTTATTTGGTGATTAGGCATTATAAACACATTCTCCTCATATAGATACACGATTTTGATGCTTTGATTTTGCAAGAGGTGTTTTTCATTGCCCTATTTTTTTAAAAATCAAAGTTCATCTCTCAAATAGGACAAACTTGGATTCCTGTAATGATCTTTATTCGTTCAGAGATTAGGTAAAGTAATCATACTCTCCTTATTTGGTTGCATGGCTTTGATACTTTGGTTTTGCAGGAAAAGCTTTTTTTCACCATTTTCCTTAAAATCAAAGTTCACCCCTTAAGTGGGACAAACTTGGATTTTGGTAATAATCTCCAATCTTTTGGTAATTGGCCACTATATGCATATTTTTCTCATTGGGATATATAGTTTTGATGCTTTGATTTTCCAAGAAAAGCTTTTTTCCTCTATTTTCCTTAGATTCAAAGTTTGTCCCTCAGATAGGGCAAACCTGGATTCTCATAATAATCTATAATCTTTGGCTGATTAGGCACTATAAACACATTCTCCTAGCTGGGACACATGGTTTTAATGCTTCAGTTTTGCATGAAACATTTTTCTTTCCATAACTTTTCTTAAAATCAAAGTTTATCCTTCAAATGGGACAAGCCTGGATTCCCATAAGAATCTTGATTTTTTTGGTGATTGGGCACTATAAACCCATTCTCCTCAATGGGATACACTATTTTGATGCTTTGATTTTGTGAAAAAAGCTTTTCTTTCCTTTATTTTCCATAGAATCAAAGTTTGTCTATCAATTAGGACAAACATGGATTATCATAATAATCTCAATTTATTTGGTGATTGGGCACTATAAACACATTTTTCTCATAGGGATACATGGTTTTCATGCTTTGATTTTGCAAGAGAAGCTTTTCATTCCACCATTTTTTTAGAATTAATATTCATCCCTTAAATGGGATAAATATGGATTCTCGTAACGATCTCCACTTCTTTAGGGATTGGGCACTACAAGCACATTCTCCTAGCTAGGGCACACAATTTTGATGCTTTGGTTTTGCAAGAAACTCTTTCCCTTCCTTAGAATAAAAGTTCATCCCTTAAATGGGACAAACTTGGATTCTTGTAATAATCTTTATTCCTTTGGTGATTGGGCATTGTATACACATTTTCCTCATTTCTATGCATGGTTTTGATGCTTTAACTTGGCAGAAAAGCTTTGCATTCCGTCATTTTCTTTAGAATCAAAGTTTATTCATCATAGGACAACCTGGGATTCTTGTAATAATCTCTATTCTTTTAAGGATTGGACAGGTTGCATGGCTTTAATGCTTTGGTTTGTAGGAAAAAGCTTTTTTTTCACCATGTTTCTTAGTATCAAAGTTCATCCCTCAAATGGTGCAAACTTGGATTATCGTAATAGTCCCCATTTATTTGGTGATTGGGTATTATAAACACATTTTTCTTATTTGGATACATGGTTTTGATGCTTTGATTTTGCAAAAAAAGCTTTTCATTCCATGATTTTCCTTAGAATCAAAGCTTATCCCTCAAATAAGATAAACTTGGATTCTCATAATAATCTCCATTCCTTTGGTGATTAAGCATTGTAAACACATCCTCCTCATTGGTATACATGGTTTTGATGCTTTGATTTGGCAAGAAAAGCTTTGCATTCCATCATTTTCTTTATAATCAAAGTTCATCCGTCATAGGACAGCCTTGGATACTTGTAATAATCTCCATTCTTTTAGAGCTTGGACATTAGAAACATATTCTCCTTGTTAGGTTCCATGGCTTTGATGCCTTAGTTTGTAGGAAAAGCTTCTTTTTCACCATTTTCCTTAGTATCAAAGTTTATCCCTTAAACGGTGCAAACTAAGATTATCGTAATAGTCACCATTGATTTGGTGATTGGGCATTATAAACACATTATCCTCATTTGGATACACGGTTTTGACACTTTGATTTCATAAAAAAGCTTTTCATTCTACCATTTTCTTTAGAATCAGAGCTCATCCCTCAAATGGGACAAACTTGGTGATTGGGCACTATAAACACATTCTCCTCATTAGGATGCATGGTTTGATGCTTTGATTTTACAAGAAAAGTTGTTCTTTCCACCATTTTTCTTAAAATCAACGTTCGTATGTTGAATGGGATAAAGATGGATTTTGGTGATAATTTTCATTTTTTTAGTGATTGGGCACTATAAACCCATTCTACTATTAGGATACCTAGTTTTGATGATCTCTATTTTTTGCTAATTGGGCACTATACAGCCATTCTTTTCTTTGGGATACCCAATTTTGATGCTCTTGTTTTGGAAGAAAAGCTTTTTTCCCACCATTTTCCATAGAATCAAAGTTCTTCTGTCAAATGGGAAAAACATGGATTATAGTAACAACCTCTACTCTTTTGGGGATTGGGTAGCATAAATATATTCTCCTAACAAGGACACATGGTTTTGATGCTTTGGTTTTGCAAGAATCTCTTTTCTTTCCACCATTTTCCTTAAAATCAAAGTTCATCCCTCATATGGGACAAACTTGGATTCTTGTAATAATCTTTATTCTTTTGGTGATTGGGCACTATAAACACGTTCGCCTCATTGGTATACATTATTTTAATGCTTCGCTTGACAAGAGAAACTTTGCATTCCACCATATTTTTTAGAATCAAAGTTTATCTGTCAGGGGACAAACTTGGATTCTTGTAATAATCTCCACAGTTTTGGAGATTAGGCACTTCCCCTTAATAGGTTGCATTACTTTGATGCTTTGGTTTTGCAAGAAAGGCTTTTTTCTTTCACTATTTTCCTTAGAATCAAAGTTTGTCCCTTAAATAGGACAAACTTGGATTATCATAATATTCTCCATTTATTTGGTCATTGGGCAATGTAAACTCATTCTCCTCAATTGGATACACTATTTTAATGCTTTGATTTAGCATGAGATGTTTTTCATTCGACCATTTTCCTTCAAATCAAAGTTTGGCTATCAAATAGGATAAACTTGGATTCTCATAATAATATCCATTCTTTTGGGGATTGGGTGCTTTAAACACTTTCACTTTTTTGGAATACATGGTTTTGATGCTTTGGTTTTCCAAGAAAAGCTTTTCCTTCAACAATTTTCCTTAGATTCAAAGTTTGTCCTTCAAATGGGACAAACATGGATTCTTGTAATAATCTTGAAACTTTTGGTGATTAGGCATATAAACACATTCTCTTAGCTAGGGTTTTGTAAAAAACACTCTTCTTTCCACCATTGTTCTTAGAATCAAAGTTTACCCCTCAAATGGGATAAACTTAGATTCTTATAATAATCTCCTCATTCGAATACAAAGTTTTGATGCTTTAGTGTTGCAAGAAAAGCTTTTCTTTCCACCATTTTCCTTAAAATTAGAATTTGCTTGTCAAATATGGTGAACATGGATTAGAAATCTCTATTCTTTTGGCTATTAGGCACTATAAACACATTTTTTATAGGGATACACCATTTTGATGCTTTGATTTGGCAAGAGATGCTTTTTGTTCCACCATTTTCCAAAGAATCAAGAGTCATTTGTCAAATAGGACAAACTTGGATTCTTATAATAATCTTCAGTTTTTTGGGGACTAGGCACTATAAACACATTTTATTCATTAGGTTACATGGTTTTCATGCTTTGGTGTTGTAATAAAAGCTTTTCTTTCCCTTATTTCATAGAATGAAAGTTTATCCCTTAAATAAGACAAACTTGGATTGTCATAATAGTCTTTATTCATTTGGTGATTGGGCACTGTAAACACATTCTCATCATTGAGGTACACTCTTTTAATGCTTTGGTTTTTCAAGAAAAGCTTTTCTTTTCACCATTTTCCTTTGATTCAAAGTTCATCCATCAAGTAAGACAAACATGGATAATCATAAGAATTTCCATCCATTTGGTGATTGGGCATCATTAACAAATTTTTCCTGCAGGGATACATGATTTCAATGCTTTAATTTGGTGAGAAATGTTTTTCATTCCACCACTTTCCTTAGAATCAAAGTTTCACTGTCAAAAGGGATAAACTTGGATTCTGGTAATAACATCAATTCTTTTAGGGTTTGGGTGCTATAATCACATTCTCCTTATTAGGATACATGGTTTTGATGCTTTGTTTTCCAAGAAAGGCTTTTCTTTTCACCATTTTCCTTAGATTCAAAGTTCATTCCTTGAATGGGAAAAACCTGAATTCTCATAATAATCTCTAAACTTTTGGTGATTAGGCAGTATAAACACATTATTCTCGCAAGGGCACACAGGTTTAATGCTTTGATTTGGCAAGAAGCTTTATTTTCCACCATTTTCTTAGAATCAAAGTTCATCCCTTAAATGGCATAAACCTAGATTCTTATAATAATCTCCAATCTTTTGGTGATTAGGCACTATAAACAAATTCTCCTTATTCTGATACATTGTTTTGGCATTTTGGTGTTGCAAGAAAAGTTTTCTTTTCCACTATTTTCCTTAGAATCAAAATTTGCTTATCAAATAGGGTGAACATGGGTTAGAAATATCCATTATTTTGGTTATTAAGCAATATAAACACATTTTCCTGATAGGAATACACTATTTTTATGCTTTGATTTGGTGAGAGATGCTTTTTATTCCACTATTTTTCTTAGAATCAAGGGTCATCCAACAAATAGAACAAACTTGGATTCTTATAATAATCTCTATTCTTTTAGGGATTAGATGTTATAAAACATTCTATTCATTAGGTTACATGGTTTTCATGCTTTGGTGTTGGAATACAAGTTTTTTTTTCCCTTATTTTTCTTAAAATCAAAGTTCATCCCTTAAATAGGACAAACCTAGATTGTCATAATAGTCTCCATTCATTTAGTGATTGGGCACTATAAACACATTCTCGTCATTGAGATACACTATTTTAATGCTTTGATTTTCTAAGAAAAGCTTTTCTTTCCACCATTTTCCTTAGATTCAAAGTTCATTTGTCAAGTGGGACAAACATGGATTGTTATAATAATTTCCATTCATTTGGTGATTGGGTACCAAAAACAAATTTTCCTTATAGCGATACACGATTTCGATGCTTTAATTTGGTAAAAGAAGTTTTTTATTCCATCACTTTCCTTAGAATCAACACATTCTCCTTATTAGGATACATGGTTTTGATGCTTTGGTTTTTCAAGAAAAGCTTTTCTT
>JBBYHO010203778.1:0-35670 GCA_038382025.1 Adansonia gregorii | reverse complement strand
AATTCCAGAAAACAACTCAATTTTGACCAAAATCGAAAATAGGGGATAACATCATCCTATCTTGCTTCCTAAATTTACTCTAAATTGGTTTGAAGGATTTAGAAGGTGGACAAGACACCATTAGAAAGGTAACTCGATGAAGGTCACTCTAAAATATTTCCAATATCCCAAGAAGTCATTTTTTGAGAGAATAAATTTTCAAGTTCGGACTGATTAAGCTGATTGCAGAGATAGGAGTAACAAGGTGTGTTAAAATTTAAAAAATCACCCCAAACTCATTTGGTGTCAAAAAATTGCAAGTGATACCTTTTTGAAAAGGGAATTTCATGAACATTTTAGGAAAAATGTTTGAAAATATTTGGAAAACATTTAGTAGCCCAAACAGGATACATGTCCAGACTCTAGAGGTTTTGGACCATTTAGATTTGAAAAATCATAACTTTCTCATTCGAACTGTTATGGAGATGGACAAGACCTTGTTTTAAAGATATTTTGACACACTTTTTGAGAAAAATTTCATGAAATTCACTGTAAATCATTTAGGATTTTAAAATGATTTTTCAATTTGTAACAGCAGTACTGTCAGTAGGGGATAAAGCAAAATAAGGGATATTTCTTGTTTTCCTTATGTCTTTGGGTTTACATTCGAGTCATTGACATTCAAACATCCATGACTGAAGGGAAAGAGTGGCATGAGCATCATGGACTCATTTGCATAGCCTCAGAGTAGTTTGGGACAATGAAATAGTCCATTAATCATAACACTTAAGGTTTTGACTTAAAAAACAAGGCACAAACATTTCAGGGATGAGTGTAAAGCCATTTTTGTTGGAAAATCAAAAGATTTAAGCTTGTTTAATGAAGATTCCAGATCTGGAAAACTTAATTTTCCCCAAGATATTTTGCTAGCTTTAAGGAAAATGCTAAGTCCATGCTAATCCTCATTGTTGAGGTTAACATGCGCCTTAGGGGTTGTTTTGAAAATTAGTTTTTATCAACCATATTTTGACAACAAACATACGAGGGGACGACACCTAACATGAATGGGGATGCTAATTCTAGTAATGGCCTAGACAAAAAAATGTTATGCATTTTGATAAGAAAATGTTATGAATGTTGAGAACGACCATGATTCCTGGAAGTTAAGGTGTACACGTGATAGGAATATGCTAGGCTACTGATTCATGCATGGATTAATGATAACAAGATGCATGAACATGGAAAAAAATGCATAAGCAAGAGATATCAAACTAATGAGGGTGAAAGAAGCTATTTTGCACATAAAAGGGGCATTAAGGCATCTAAATCCTAAACTACCACAACCAAAAGCCACAATAATGCATGACAATCCTAAGAGGGTGATGGAAACATGGAGAGCCCACTAAAATGATGAAGATGCTAAAAAACAAAAAATATAAATGATGGAATAGGAAGTTATACCAACAAAACTTCAACTTTGGCTAAATAGTTGGAGCAGTAGAGGTGGCTTGAATTTTTATCTTTTCCTTGTTTTTAATAAGCAAGAAAAAGAGAAAAATGATGAGGTTTTGGTTCTAGTATGGATGAAAGTGATTTTCAGAGTGTGTAGTGGATGAAAGTAAGTGTTTTGGGGGCTATTTTTGGGTGGTGGGTGAAGAGCTACGGGATTAGGATTTCTTTGATGTGTGAATGTGTTTTTGGAAGCGTAAAATGAGCTGGAATCTAACCCTTCCGCTGAGATTGAAATGGTCCATTTATACCAGCCTTTTAGAGCCAAATTGGAGGTGTTTTTGGCCATTTCTTAAGGGGGAAAAGGTGATGTCAGCATGGTGGCTATAGGGTGGCTGTAGGAGGCAGCTTGCTACCAATGTGATGGGCATAAGGTGGCTGGTTTAAATGTTGAAATGATCTTTCAGCAACTAGGATGGCTGATGTTGACATAGACCAACAACTAGGGAGGAGTAAGGTGATCAAATGACATTGACCTTTTTGATCCAATTTAGACTAAAAAAATGTTTTGATTAATTTTAAAGTCTAAATTCATAATTTGATATGTGTTTTAATCTTTCCTCATGCAAAGAAATGAGTTAAAATCGAGTTTTGGATCAATGATGGATGAGTCGAAATTGCTCGAACCATGAAAATAGCCTGCATGTATAATGTATCGATACATTTGGTCCAAAAACCTTGATAGTATCGATACATTGATCACTGTATCGATACTATAAACCATTGTATCGATACTATGAACCACTGTATCAATACATGTTGATTTGTATCGATGCATTCCTTTACAGAATGCTTGTTTGGGTCCTGGCATGGTCTAGTATCAACACACAAGATCCTATATCGATATAGGGACTTATGTATCGATACATCTACTTGTTGTATCAATACAAATATGGACATTTCAAATTTTTGGTGCGTTGGACCATTGTATCGATACATGAGAACCATGTATCGATACATTTACGTAAAATTGTGAATTTTCTCGATTCTTTTAACCTTGGATGCCTTGACCTCCATCATTTGATGCCATATCCTCGCATTTACCTTTGATATGATCCCTAGGCCTTCTTGACATCCTCAAAATACTTTTTCACTGGGCGACAACATCCATGCTCCAAATTGCTAAAAATTAGCCCAGACAAAATACAGTGTCTACAATGGTACTTGACTAAATTTCGATCCTTGACTTCGTATTCCCTATTAATCTTGTTTGCTACTAACTGGGAATTAGTATAAAACTTCAGGTATATGGCATTTATATTGTAAGCCAATTCAATTCCAGCTATCAATGCTTCATATTCCGCTGTATTATTTGATGCCACAAGTTGAAAGGATAAGGCATAATGCCATTCATGGCCATTGGGATCAACAAGAAGGACACCTGTTCCTGATTTCTTTTTTTCTGATAACCCATCAGCATAGAGTTCCACTAAGTCTTTCGGTGGGCTGTCAACCTTTTTATTATTTTTTTCTATAAGTGAGGGTGCTTCTTTGATGACTCTTAATGGTTTGGCAATATGTGAAAAAAACTGTTCAATGATGACATCTGCCAATGCCTGTGCTTTAATCATCTTTTTAGGGCTGTAGGTTAACTCGAATTCACTTAACTCTATACTCTATTAAATCATCCTTCGAGCAAAGTCAACTTATTGCAGCATATCCATTGTAGGGCAGTCGATGAGTACCGTGATAGGATGTGCTTGAAAATATTGCTGTAGTTTTCTAGCAGCTATGATGAGTGCATAGACCAACATTTTAGTCTTAGTATAATTGATCCTGCTGGCTTGCAGCACCCTACTGACGTAATAAACTGGTCATTGGGTTCCTTTTTCTTTTGCTACTAAAATGACTGCCACTGTTTCATCTAATGCAACCAAGTATACGAATAGGCATACATCAAGTTTAGGGCTAGCCAACAATGGTGGGGTGCTAAGGTAGCGTTTTAATTCTTCACATATTGTCTGGCATTCTTTTGTCCATTTATAGCGAGTAGCTACTCTTAGTAATTTGAAGAAAGGGAGACATCTATCAACAAGCTTTGAAATAATGCAGTTAACTGCGACGATCCTTTCTATTAGTCGTTGTACATCTTTTGTCAACTTAGGAGGTGCCATGTCTAATATGGCTTTTATTTTTTTTTGGGTTGGCCTCAATTATTATGCAAAGCTTTTCCTTGGATCCAAGGAAAATGATGGAAAAAAAACTTTTCCTATGAAGCCAAAGCATCAATATCACACATCTTAGTGTTGTGAAATTGGTTTTTTAAAGCCCAATCACAAAAAAAAAAGAAGATTGTTATGAGAATCCATGTTCGTCACATCTAAGGGATGAACTTTGATTCTAAGGAAAATGATTGAAATAAAAGCTTCTCTTATAAAGCCAAAGCATCAATATCATGCATCCTTATAAGCTGAATGTGTTTTTATAGCTGAATCACAAAAAAAAAATAGAGATGGTTATGAGAATCCATATTTGTCACATCTATGCGATGAACTTTGATTCGAAGAAAAATAATGGAAAGAAAAGCTTTTCTTGTGAAACCAAAGCACCAATATCTTGTATCCTATTAAAAAGAACGTGTTTTTACAACCCAATTGTAGAAAGAATAGAGATTATCTTAAGAATCCATGATTGTCACAACTAAAGGATGAAATTTAATTCCACAAAAAATGATGGAGGGAAAAACTTTTCTTATGAAATCAAAGCATCAACATCAAGCCTCCTATTAAGAAGATTGTGTTTTCATGGCCCAATAACCAAAAGAATGGAGGTTATTTTGAGAATCTATGTTCATCTTAATCGAAGGATAAACTTTGATCTGAGGAAAATGATAGAAAGAAAAGCTTTTCTCATGAAACCAAAGCATCAATATCTTGCATCCTAATGAGAAGAATGTGTTTTTAAAGCCCAATAACAAAAAAGAAAGGAGTTTATTATGATAATCTATGTTCATCACATTTATGGGATGAACTATGATTCTAAGGAAATGATTGTAAGAAAAGCCTTTCTTGTGAAACCAAAGCATTAATAGGTTGCATCAAATTGAAAAGAATGCATTTTTATAGCCCAATCGTAGAAAGAATAGAGATTATTATAAGAATCCATGTTCTTTACATTTGAGGAATGAACTTTAAATCTAAGGAAAAAATCAAGGGAAAAGCTTTTCTTATGAAACTAAAGAATCAATATCATGAATCCTATTAAGGAAAATTTGTTATTATCACCCAATCACAAAAAGAATAGAGATTACTTTGAGAAACCATATTCATCTCCATAAAAGGATTAAATTTTATCTAAGGAAAATGTTAAAAAAAAAGCTTTTCTTATGAAACCAAAGCATCACTATCATGCATCCTAATAAGGTTAATGTGTTTTTAAAGCCCAATCACAAAAAGAATGGAGTTTGTTATGAGAATCCATGTTCGTCACATCTATAGGATGAATTTTGATTCTAAGGAAAAAGATGCAAAAAAAGTTTTTTGTGAAACTAAAGCATCAATATCATGCATCCTATTAAGAAGAATATATTTTTATAGGCCAATCATAGAAAGAATAGAGATTATTATAGGAACCCATGTTTGTCATATCAGAAGGATGAACATTGATTCTAAGGAAAAAAATCTAATGAAAAGCTTTTCTTGTGAAGCTAAAGCATCAATATCATGCATCGTATTGAGATTTTAAGGTGAACGTTAGGCAGGAAACATAACCTAAAACTTGGTTGGATGGAATTAGAACCTAAGGGTTGTCTTTAAACTTAAGCAAAGAGAACCTGACCCCAATCAAACCTGGTGATTAGAACCAAAGTTCTAACAATCTTAATCACCACAAGTTACCTTAATAAGATCAATTTAAGTTATTGTTTTAAATACAAAAAATAGATTCTCACAAAGTGAAGAAACTCTCAAGATATTTTTTTCTATTCAAATCTATTGAATTGCATGAATGAGGTAGCCTTATATAGGCCTAAAATCTATAGAGTACTAACTAAACAAGGACAATCCTTGCCAATAAGAAAAAGTTTATTCCTTATCCTAGTTTGATTAGGACTTATCTAAATAACTTAAAATCCTAAACACAATCCTAATCAATAAAGAAAAGTCTACTCCTTATCCTAGTCTGATTAGGAATTATCTAAATTAAAATTGAAAAGTCAAATTCTTATTAAAAAAGTTCAAAAATCTGAAGTCCTAAACTATAGGCCTATGAATACATGTAAATCGGCTCAATTTATCTTGGACACGTGAATTAGGCTCCAAGCTTCATTCTTCATCTTTTTTAGCCTCAACATAATGTAAAAAAGTGATCAATCATGGCAATGCATCTGATCATCTTGAATAGACTTATTTGCTTTCATCTCTATGATTAGTCCTTGCAAAACTTGCTCCATGCATTTAGTCTTTGCCATAGCCATTGGACCTCTAATTCTTTGCAAAGGATCATAAGACTGGTTGGAAATTGGGCTTTATGCACGTTGATCTCCATTATTCCTTCTCTTCTCAAAAGGATTCATCCTAGAATCAGTTATATCATACAAAGTTAAATTAGCGACATTAAAAGTCGCACTCGCATTACCATAGCTGATTGGCAAATCTAGCTTGTAGGCATTGTCATTGATCATTTCTAACACCTAAAAAGGTCTATCTCCTCTAGGTTGTAACTTAGATTTCCTTTGAGTGGGAAACCTCTCCTTATGCAAATGAACCTAGACCTAATTTCCAGGTTTAAAAATGATCTTAGTATGCCCCTTATTAGCTTGCCTTGCATATTGCTCATTCTTCTTATTATGTATGCTCAAACCTTGGCATGCAAATCTCTAACAAAATATGTCTTCTTCTTATCATCCGAATTAGCATGTTCATTAGTAGGCAAAGGTAAAATATCCAAAGGAGTTAAAGGATTAAAGCCATACAGAACTTCAAAAGGATAATAAAAGGTAGTAGAATGAATAGTCCTATTATATGCAAACTTAACATATGGTAAACATCTCTCGCATTGTTTTAAGTTCTTTTGAATAATAACATGTGACAAAGCAGTAAGTGTCCTATTAATTACTTTAGTTTATTAATCCATTTAAGGATATGCAATAGTAGAAAACAAGAGTTTAATTCCTAACTTATTTCACAAAATACACCAAAAATGACTTAAGCACTTAACATCCCTATTACTTACTATTATTCTAGGCAATATGTGCAAACGTATTATCTCTTTGAAGAACAAATCAGCAATATGTGTTGCAGCATTGGTTTTTGAACATGCAATAAAATGCACCATCTTACTAAACCTGTTAACAACAACAAATATGTTTTCTTTACCACTTTGAGACCTAGGCAACCCTAATAAAAAAGCCATAGATATATCCATCCAAGGTTCATTATGCATAGGTAAAGGTGTATACAAACCTTATGGCATTACTTTAAATTTTGCTTATTTACATATCATACACTTATCACAAATAGATTGCACATCATGTTTCACATTAAGCTAATAAAATGTTCATGCAATACACCTGAAGTCTTTGGCACACCAAAATTCCCTATCAAACCACCTCCATGAGTCTCTCTAACTAGTATTTCATGCAAAAAACATATAGGCACACATAATTTATCTTTCAAAGTATTAAAAGCTTTCTCATGCACATCATCCTACTTAAACATAACACTCCTTTTAACAAATTCATTTAAAGGTGTTGTAATAGAACTAAATCTTTAACAAACCTTCTATGAAAACTTACAAAAACTCTTTACCTCATTTGTATTCCTAGGTGTTAGCCAATCCCCAATTGCCTAAACCTTGTTTTCACCTATACTTATTCCATGCGAACTCACAAGAAAACCAAGAAAAACAATGGATTCCATGCAAAATGTTCATTTCTTAAGATTAGCATACAATTTATACTCCTTTAAAGCATAAAAAATAGTATACAAATATTTAACATGATCATCGAAATATTTGTTGTATACTAAAATATCATCAAAGTAAACTACAACAAATTTCGTAGTGAAAGAATGTAAAATGTGATTCATTAATCTCATAAAAGTGCCCGATGCATTAGTTAAAACCAAACGGCATCACTAACCACTTATATAAACCATATTTTGTCTTAAAAGCAGTTTTTCATTTATCATATTCTTTTATGTGAATTTGATAATGGCCTTTCTTTAATCAATTTTAGAAAACACATATGAACCATGTAATTAATCAAGCATACCACCTAACCTAAGAATATGATGTTCATACTTTATAGTGATTTTATTGATGGCTCGGTAGTCAACATGCACCATGTTTTGTCTTTCTTTGGCACTAAAATCATAGGATTCTATTTTGCCTTTTCAAGATTTGCTCTATATGTTGGTTTATTAGGGATTGAGGAATCAAGAATGAAGTTTATTTGGTGCTTAATCCTTTCAAAGGGGGTAATCTATATGGTATTTCTCTAGGAAATAAATTTGCAAATTCTTGTAACAAAGAAACAACCACATAAGGCAAAGAAAGGTTAAGATCATTAGTTTAGAAATACACATCCTTTAATAAAAGTACAAGTAGTTGCTGCCTTGCTAAAATAGCACTCCTAATCACTTCTTTTTTTGCAGAAGCATAACTTTCCTATTTTTTCTTTGTGTTTTGCTTTCAACATTCTAAATTTTTTCCTCATTGCAAACTACTATGTTTTTTTTTTTTTACTTTTTTGCACACACTCACTTTCTATATCACTATTTTCTTTATCTCATGCACTTATTTTCTTTTCTTTAGCTATCCAAATCCGATCCTCACATGCCTTTAATGGTTTGAAAAGAGTTAATACAATAACTCGATTATTCATTACTAAACTATATCTATTCTTATACCCATCACAAGTAACTTCCCTATGGAACTGCCGTGGATGCCCCAAGAGTAGATAACCAGCATATATTGGTGCCATATCACAAAAAACCTTATCCTTTTAGATGCCAATAGAGAATGCAATTAAAACCTGCTTTCTTACCTTAATTTCTCAATAATCATTCAACTAGTGTAGCTATATGGTCTTGGATGCTTTAATGCAGGTAGCTTTAGCATTTCAGCCATTAAGGTACTAGCAACCTTAGTGCAACTACCATATCAATATTCATGCTACATACTTTATTATTCATATGGCACCTAGTATGAAAGATGTGCTCACATTGTGTTTCATCACCATCTTCCATAAGCTGTATGCTAAGAGCATGCCTAGTAATGAGCATATCTCCATGTATGAGTTTTTTAATGTCAATATCACTGAAATCATCCAATAGTGGCACTCTATCATCATTCAAACTTATGCTTACTATGTCATCATTATCCATAACAATCATAGCCCTTTTATTTGGACATTGCAAACCAATATGCCAAAATCCTTGACACCTGAAACACTTAACATCATGTGATTTAAAAGAAGATTTATTTTGATTTTACCTTTGTAGAACACAACTGAATCTTTTATCATTGCATCTTTTTTAGGTTTTGAGGTAGCTTTGTTGTTCTTCTAATTTGACTTCCATGAAGAGCTAGAAGCTAAACCATATTTAGAAGTTCCTTTAGACTTTAATTGCCTTTCCACCTTAATAGCTTTATATAAAATTCCTCTATCTCTATATAATGATGCAATTCCACTGCATCAACTACTCTGTATTCAAACCACTAATGAATCTAGCCATAGTTGCCTTATGGTTTTCCTCTTTATTGGCCCTAATCATGGTTATCTCTATCTTTTTGTAGTAATCCTCTACATTCATGGATCTTTGAGTCAGCCCTTGTAATTTCCTATTCAAGTCTCTATAATAATGGCTAGGTATGAACTTTTTTCTCATCACTACCTTCATTTTTCACATGATTGAATAGGTCTCTCACTATTCCTATACCTATTAATCATAAATTGATCCCACCAAATACTAGCATAATCCATGAACTCAATTGCGGCTAGTTTAACCTTTTTCTCCTAAAAGTAATTATGATAATAAAAAACATGTTCTATCTTCTTCTCCCACTCCAAGTATAATTCAGGATCATTTTCCCTTAAAAGGTAAGGATTTTCATCTTAATACTACCCAAATTGCTATCTCATTTTAAAATAGCCTTTTTACCCTTTTAAGAATTACTCTTATCATAATAAGATTCCTCTTCTTCCTCCTCCTCAACCATATGTTTTCTAGAGGATCTAAGATTGGATAACAACTCTAAATTATCTAACCTCAAGTTTAAAAGCTTGAATTGGTCTTGCATAGCCTTCACAAACAACTTGATATTGGCGTCAGCATTATCTCTTTCACTATTCATGTTTTAAACTTGCAAAATTTGTTAGGAACAAATATGGATTAGTTTTCCTCACACACTTCTTTACCTGTTTACACTCGAGATTAGTTACATAGCCACTCGTGTTTCACTCAATTTTGGCTTTTCTGGATTATATTTTTGCCTCTCTTGCCTTTTACCACTCAACTTCCCCTTACAAGCCCTTTAAAAAGAAGTTTATAAATGATTTTACGAAAACAACAAGCAACAATGAAGTTATTATAACTTTGATCAATAAGATCAATAAATATCAAGGAAGTGAAATCAATAAGAAATATGAAGGGAAACAAAATTAGCAAAAAATATCAAAGGAAGTGAAATCAATAAAGAGGAACAAGAATTCTTAGTAAGATATGAATATGAAGCTCTAATAACAATCTCTTCTTTTTATAAGAAGGAAAAAGGTTATAACACTTGGAAAAAGGTTATAACACTTGGAAAAGGTTTATAACACTAGAACAATTTTTTTTGCTATTTTTTATAGATTTTTTTATTTTTTATTGATAACGAACAATAAAGGGTGAAAAAACACTTTTTTTTGCTTTTTTTTTTTTTATAGATGATGGACAACACAAAATATAATAGAAAATAAATGAAATTATGGGATTAAAAGATAGAGTAACCTGACTTTCAAGAACCAAAGCTCTGATACCAAATAATGCAAACCTTAGGTGGAAGACATAACCTAAAACCTGGTTAGATAGAATTAGAACTCTAGGATCATTTTCAAAGTCAAGTAAAGAGAACTTGACTCTAATCAAGCCTGTTGAGTAGAACCAAAGTTATAACAATCTTGATTGCCATAAGTTGCCTTGATAAGATCAATTTGAGCTTTTGTTTTAAAGAAGAAAGAAGAAGTTCTCACAAAGTGAAGAAACTCTCAAGATATTTTTTTGCTATTCAAATATGTTAAACTCCATGAATGATCTAGCCTTATGTAGGCCTAAAATCTGTGGAGTCCTAACTAAGCAAAGATAATCCTGACCAATAAGAAAAAGTTTATTCCTTATCCTAGTCTGATTAGGACATATCTAAACAACTTAAAATCCTACACATAATCCTAATCAATGAGGAAAAATCTACTCCTTATCCTAGTTTAATTAGGAATTATCTAAATTAAAATTGAAAAGTAAAATTCTTATTAAAAAATAAAAATTCTAAAATTCTAAACTATAGGCCAATGTGAATTGGGCTTCATTCATCTTGCAAATTTGAATTAGGCTTCAAGCTTTATTCTTTATCTTTTTCAGCCTCAACATAATGTAAAAAAAAGTGATCAACCATGGTAATGCATCAAATTCATCTTGAACGCCCTTCTTTGCTTGCATTTCCATGATTAGTCCTTGCAAAGCTTGCTTCATGCGTTTAGTCTTTGCCCTAGCCAATAGACCTTCAATTCCTTACAAAAGATCATAAAAAAGATTAAAAATTGGGCTTTTGTGCAAATTAATCTCTATCAGAGTTATGTGGTTTTATTACCTAATTATAAAAAGTATAAAGATTGTTATGAAAGTCCTTATTCATTTTATTTATGGGATGACTTGGATTCTGAGGAATATGATAGAAAGAAACGCTTTTCTTGTAAAACCAAAGCATCAATTTGATATACCCTAATGAAGAGAATTTATTTTTATACTCTAATCACAAAAAAATAGAGATTATTATGAGAATCCATGTTTGTTATGTCCAAAGGATGAACTTTGATTCTACAAAAATGATGAAAAAAAAGCTTTTCTTGGGAAATCAAGCATCAACATTAAGCATCCTATTAAGAAGAGTGTGCTTTATAGCCTAAGCACAAAAAGAGTGGAGATTATTACGAGAATCACGTTCATTTTAACTGAGTATGAACCTCGAACTTAGGAAAATAATGGAAAGAAAATCTTTTCTTATAAAGGTAAACCATCAATATCATGTGTCTTAATGTTGTGAATAACGTTTTAAAGCCAATCACAAAAAAAATAAAGATTGTTACAAGAACTTTTGTTCGTCACATCTAAATGATGAATTTTGATTCTAAAGAAAATGATGGAAACAAAAGCTTTTCTTATAAAGCCAAAGCATTAATATCATGCATCCTAATAAGGTGAATGTGTTTTTATAGCCCAATCATAAAAAGAATAGAGATTTTTATGGAAATCCATGTTCGTCAGATCTATGGGATAAACTTTGATTCTAAGGAAAACTATCGAAAGAAAAGTTTTTCTTATGAAACTAAAGCATCAATCTTGCATATACTTAGATGAATGTGCTTTTCTAGCACAATCACAAAAAGAATAGAGTTTGTTGTGAGAATCCATGTTCGTCACTTCTATGGAATGCACTTTGATTCTGAGAAAAATAATGGAAAGAAAAGCTTTCCTTGCGAAACCAAAGCAACAATATCTTGCATCCTACTAAGAAGAATGCATTTCTATAGCCCAAAAGTAGAAAGAATTGAGATTATTACGAGATTCTATGTTCATCGCATCTGAGAGATGAACTTTGATTTTAGAGAAAAAGACAAAAAAAAAAAGCTTTTCTTGTGAAACCAATGTATCAATATCTTGCATCTTCTTGAGAAGAATGCATTTCTATGGCCTAATTGTAGAATGAATATAGACTATTATGACATGTTCATCACATTTGAGGGATGAACTTTGAATCTAAGGAAAAAGATTAAAGAAAAAGCTTTTCTTGTGTAACCAAAGTATCAATATCATGCATCCTATTAAGGAGAATATGTTACCATAGCCTAATCATAAAAAGAATGGAGATTATTTTAAGAATCTATATTCAACTTAACAGAGGGATTAACTTTGATTTAATGATAATGATGGAAAGAAAAGCTTTTCTTGTGAAACCAAAGGATCAATATCACTCATCCTAATAAGGTAAATGAGTTTTTAAAGCCTAATCATGAAAAGAATGGAGTTTGTTGTGAAAATCTATGTTCATCACATCTAAGGGATAAATTTTGATTCTAAGAAAAAAGAGGGAAAAAAAGCTTTTCATATGAAACTACTCAGCATCATGCATCCTATTGAGAGTTATGTGGTTTTATAGCCTAATCGTGAAAAGTATGAAGATTGTTATGAGAATCCTTATTCATCTCAGGTGCAAGATAAACTTTAATTTTGAGAAAAATGATAGAAAGTATGTGGTTTTATAGCCCAAGTACAAAAAGTATAGAGATTGTTATAAGAATCCTTGTTCGTCTCATCTATAGGATGAACTTTGTTCCTTAGGAAAATGATAGAAAGCTTTGATGTAAGAATAGAGATGCTAAGGAGGAATCCTATAGAACAACAAAGGTAAGAGAGGCCCAAAGTTATGCTTTAGGGGGACACTTTGATGCCTAAGTCAGTAAAGATACTATGAACAAGGATTAAAGAGAGAATGAGAGATTTCTAATAATTCATACCTCAGAAATGCTAATGCTATTCCTTTATATAGGCTTTGATAGGAGTTTTACCTGATTTGAAACTCTTAGCGAGTAAAGGTTGCTTGACTATCAAACTCATTAAGCCTAAAGTTATCCAACTATCCTTTAAGACTTATTCTTTATTAGAATTAGATTTGGTGATAGAGTTGATAAGGGGATATAACAATTATGTCATAGGGCTATGGGCAGTTATAAAGTGATCATTCATAGATAAAAAATAATATAGACCGAGAAAATAACGATCTTAGAGAACTGAGGTCAACTTTGTTAAGTAAAAATAAATGTAGAAAGCAAATGCATATGTTACCAATGAGTGGTTTGGTATTGGCATGGCTATGTAAGGATAACTGACGGACTGGTGGTGAGGTCACCATATAAATGGCGAGCAGAAAAAAGATGAGAGGGTGTTGTATTTCTTTTGAATTTTGAACATCACACCAAGCACTAAATATGGACCAAAAAAATTAGGACACATGGCAATGGGCACAGATTGTGTGTCCCATTTAATGAAACAATAGGTCTTTTTCTTATAAATAACCCTAAAGGGACTTTTTTAACAGCAGTGAAAAGAAAAAAAATTAATTTACAATAACTTGCCCTTTCGAAGCCTCTATTGTTTTCGGCGAAGATCAAGTGTAGTTGAAAGCATATTTTCAGGGTAAGAATCTTATTCCTTTTACTTATGTAGGAAACGTTTTCGTTCAAGTTTTAAGCTGTAAGGGTATGCAAAAAACTCAATTTCTATTAAAATTAGTGGGAAGAAAAGGGAATCTCGAGGTAAAATTTAGAGAAATAGTGAGGCAATTATTCATAATGGAGAACGTTCAAATTGATAAGGGGAGCGAATGTCCACATATCATGGTTGAAGAAGTAAAAGTTTAAGAGGAGGTGCGAGATATGAATGGAATAAAGAGGGTGAATAAAGAACAAGGCCAGGGTTCAATTGAAAGAGGTTAGGAGGAATGAGAGGGAGCAAAGCTAGGGTTGACATAAATAGACACCAACATGGTGGACTCATATGCCAGGGCTATCAATATGGTCATCGTGAAAAACATATCGATAGATTGCAATTTTGATTTTAGGTAATTTGAAATGTCGAACCCAATATTTGGGTGACTCATAAGAAGGGCTAAAAGAAATAGTGTACCATTCTACGTACATATCTTCAAAGGTGGATTCCATCTTCCCTTGCAACCATTTTTTTGTGAAGTTTTAAATTAGGATGGGATATCTCGTAACCAATTAAAATAAAATACGCAGGCAATGCTGGTAACGTATTTCCTAGCTTGTAAGGAGAAAGGTTAGGACCTATCAGTGGAAGTCACCAAACATTTATTTTCATTGAAGAGGTAGGACAAGTGTAGGTACTATCTACAGTCAGCCACTAAGAGAATGATCATGGATATTACATCATTTCCAACATAGCTAATGAGCAATTTTTTTTATATAGAAGCGGTCTACTGAAGAATAAGGTTTTCGTATAGAATGGAATTTTGATCGCCAATGAGCAATTTGAAGGTTGACATAAATGCAGCGAAGTAATAGCAAAAAGAATTTTTTGTGGTTGTTAATTTAGATGTAGAGACTACTTAACTTTGAGAAAAATTCAAGAGCACTGTTTGGGAGTTAACCTGCCAATCTGTCGAAGAAAAGTTATCACCCTGTCTGATGAAGTAAAAGATGTTTGATAATACTAGGTTAGGTACTTTGCTTAATGTACACCCAAAGGATATATTATACGTCTAATGTGATTTCTATTCTATAGAGGTTCAATCTTCTTCGAGATTGTCACAGCAGGTGATTACCATACCTAGGTTGCCACAACATACGGAATGTGTCTATCTATAGATAGCCTGAGATGGAAAGGGTGAATGTAGATGGATAGTAAATGCTAGAAAAAACATTAGAAAGAGCTATAAGGGTGGCAGTTACATCAGCTAGAGAGGATACTGTTGGCAATATGTGTTGTAGAAAACTTAGTATTTCCTAACTTAATTCATGATTTGTTTTTACAGGTATGGATCCTAAAACTTATGCTACATTGGTTGCTCAAGAAGCAAGTAGAGCTGCGATTGCCCCAAAAAAGAAAAAGGAGAAAAAGAAAGTAAGAGAGCCAAAAAGAGCAGCTAGCATAAAAAAAGGCTACTATAGAGCCTACGTCTGTGAGTACAATAGATGTAAAGGTTATTTTGGTTGACAATACTACGACCATTAAGGCGACGACTGTTACTGTTAGCCAAATTAGAGCTACCCTGGGTGCTGAGGCATTTGTTTGCCCTCTATTTTTGGTGACTATGCCTTTCAAGTCCTTTTTTGGGGTTGTGGACCTTTATCCTTGGAGGAATAATCTCAAACTTAGTAATGGCATACTGAGTAATAGTGTGATAGCCTGCAAGTGGGGAAATAGGGTTGTCTCACTAGTTGACATGAAGTTCTTGGTAATAGGGAACCCGATAACCAATCTAGAATCCATTCTAGCTAGTATGATGGAGGTAAGTTTATGGTTGCCTTTGATTATGATATATTCTACTAAGATGTATTTGTTTGACTTTTAAATGGTATAGGCTCTACAAACATAAGTGGCGATCACTCATTAAATACGAGATATATCCACGGCTCATGATAATGCTCACAAGAAGGCGACAGCGAGCAAGGCCAGGGCAAGTGTATTGGAGGTGAAAGTAAATAAGCTCACAAAAAAGAAAGGAGTAGTTGAAGATCATGCTAAGAAAGCTAAAGAGGAATCTGCCAAGTTAAAAATGGACATCGAGGAGATGAAAACAAAGCTCGAATCAATGAACACTAAAATGGAAAAACTCTCCAAAGATTTAGAAGAATCCCAAAAAGCTTACGCAATGCATGATTTTGAGCTAATGTTTATGATGGCCAAGATCTTCGAGTTAGAGATGCAGATGGCAGGTCCAGACGCTTGCCTATAGAGAGGGCGTTCATTTTAGAAAGACGCCTTGCTGGACTAGATGATAGCTTACAGTGGCGAGTACTGCCAAAGTGCTTTGTATGGTGTGTAGCTTCTTAGAGGCTTGTTAGACTTAAGGGATATTCAGTTTACATAACTCATTGCCTCACCTTAGGATTTTGATGTGTTGATGTCATCACAACAGCAAGTGGAGGAGAGGCGTGTCATAGATTCTGCCTTTGTGACTCCACCACGAATGAATCTGAAGATTTTGATAAAGATGGTAAGTAGGAGGTTCAACTACTTCATGTTAGGATTTTTTTTGTAACAACAAACCATATATATGTATACTTTTTAATTAGAACTATTGCTGGAATTGAAAAAGTTTCTAATGAATTTTTAAGAAGAACGGTATTGAAGTTATCTTAAATGTCTGAATTGTGTGAAGTTTAGATCCAAAAGGATCGCATTTTTGTTAGGGTTGACTATGAGAGGTCTATGACGATCATGGAAGATTAGTGGAACCATGAAAGTTCGATGGGACCATAAGCGATCGATAGGACCATGAGAGGTTAAAAGGGACCATGAGAGGTTAATGGGACCGTGAGAGGTTAAAAAAGACTGGGAGAGGTCGATAGAAAGCTTTTTAAGATAGTAACTTCAACAGACTTTATTCTAAGTAAAAAGTGCTTATACATAGTACATTCTAAGATAGATGGCATTCCATGTGTTAGGTAAATATTTTCCAATCATGTCCATTAGTCAGTCGGCTCTAAACCTTATCACTTTTGCAATGTGATATGATCCTTCCCAATTTAGAGACAGTTTTTTTCTTTCTCGTACAGGTCAACCTACCTTATAATTTCTTAAGACTAGGTCGCCTACCTAAAATTGTCTGTGTTTCACTCTTATGCTGTAATACCTGGATACTTGTTGTGATTTGATCTCCATGTATATAGCAGCATCTTCTCTACTCTCTTTGAGTAGATCCAAATTTTCTCTGAAAAAGGATTAATTTAGTATTAGATCTGTAAAGGTTGTTCGGATGCTGTGAACCTCAATTTCTGTTGGAATAATGGCTTCATGGCCATATACCAAGCTAAATGGCATGGCTCTAGTTGCTTGACATTCTATGGTTCTTATGGCCCAAATATTTCAGGTGTTTCGTCTACCCATGCACCTTTTCCATCATCCAAATTTTTTTGAGTGGGTAGAGTTTGTTTTGATTCATAGCTTCCACCTGACTGTTAGATTATGGATGTGCCACTAAACTGTGTACAAGGTTGATATTGAATCTTGTGCAGAAATCCTTTAGCTTATTAACTGATAATTGTTTTCCATTATCGGCTATAATAATGTTGGGTATGCTAAATCGATACACGATGAATTTCCAAATAAAGTTTTCCATAGTTCTAGCGTTAACATTCCTATAGGTTCGGCCTCAACCTATTTGGAAAAATAGTCACAGGTAACAACCAGGAATTTACGTTGTCCAGTAGCAAGGGGAAATGGTCCCAAAATATCAAAGCCCTTTACACAAAAGGGCTAGGGACTGAAAATATGTTTAAGTATTTCTATGGGTTGTCATGAGATTTTGGCAAATCGTTAGCACTTTCACACTTTTAAATTAAGTTGGAGGCATCTTTCCTCATTGTTGGCCAGAAAAATCCTTGTCGTAGGGCTTTTTGTGCTAATGCTCTTCCTCCCAAATAATTTCCACAGACGTCTTCATGGATTTCCTTTAAGACATAATCTGCTTCACTAGCGCTAAGGCATTTAAGTAAAAGGTAAGTGGAGGATTTTTTGTATAGAATACCATCAATTAACACGTACCTAGATGACTTTTTCTCGAGTCATTTTTTATGCAAAGGGGTATCTGGCACAATGTTTTCTTGTAAGAAATCTTTTATTTCTTTTGTCCAGTCATTCCCATTATCTGTATTAATTTCAAAGATATGTCGAGCATAAGTTAGCAATCCAACAAATTCAAGGAGAATTTATCCCTTATCGTCAATCTCTAAACTATTTGCCATTTTAGATATTGCATCAGCTCTATAATCTTGTTCACGAGGTATTCTTTCAAACATGATATAGTCTAAAGCTTTGGCCAACTGTGAAACCATGTGATGGTACTTGACTAAATTTCGGTCCTTGACTTCATATTCCCCATTAATCTAGTTTGTTACTAACTGGGAATTAGTATAAACCTTTAGGTAGGTGTCATTTAGATTTTTGGCCAATTCGATTCTAGCTATCAATGATTCATATTCCGCTGCATTATTTGATGCTACGAATTGAAAGGATAAGGTATAATGCCATTCATGGCCATTGAGGTCAACAAGGAGGACACCTGCTCCTGGTTTCTCTTTTCCTGATGACCCATTAGCATAGAATTACCATAAGTCTTTCGGCGGGCTATCAACCTTTTTATTATTTTTTTGTATAAGTGAGGGTGCTTCTTTGATGATTCTTGATGGTTTGACAGTATGTGAAAATAACTATTGAATGATGAAATCTGCCAATGCCTATGCTCTGATTATCTTTTTAGGGCTGTGGGTTAACCCAAATTCACTTAACTCTATAATCTATTAAATCATCCTTCTAACAAAGTTGACTTATTGTAGCATATCCTTTATAGGGCAATTGGTAAGCATCATGATAAGATGTGCTTGAAAATATTACCGTAGTTTTCTGATAACTATGATGAGTGCATAAACCAGCATTTTAGTCTTAGTATAATTGATCTTGCTGGCTTGCAACACCTTGCTAACAAAATAAACTGGTCGTTGGGTTCCTTCTTCTTTTGCTATTAAGATGACTGCTACCATTTCATCTGATGCAACCAAGAAAATGAATAGGCATACTTCAGAGTGCTAAGGTAGTGTTTCAATTCTTCAACTATTGTCTAGCATTCATTTGTCCATTTATAATGAGTAGCTACCCTTAGTAATTTGAAGAAAGGGAGACATTTGTCAATGAGCTTTGAAATAAAGTAATTAAGTGCAGTGACCCTTCCTATTATTCATTGTACATCTTTTATCAACTTAGGAGGTACCATGTCTAATATGGCTTTCATTTTTTCTAGGTTGGCCTTAATTCCTCTGGATGATACCATGAAGCCTGAGAATTTATCGGTGGCTACTCTAAATTTGCATTTTAGCAAATTTAGTTTCATGTTGTATCTTCACAATATTGCAAAAGTTTCCCTCAAATCAACTATATGTTGTTCAATCAATGGGCTTTTTATAAGCATATCTTCAATGTACACTTCCATGGATTGTTTAATTTGATTTTTAAAAATTTTATTAACCAAATGTTGATACGTTGCTCCCGCATTTTTAAGCTCAAAGGCATAACTTTGTAAGAAAAAATACTATGCTCTGTAATGAATGATGCTTTAGTTTCATCAAAAGGATTCATCCTTATTTGTATATCTGGAGAATACATCCATGAAAGAAAGGAGCTGGTGGCCCGCTAAAAAGTTGACAAGACGATCTATTATTGGCCATGAAAAGGAATCTTTGGGGTAAGTTTTATTAAGATCAGTGAAGTCAATGCATATTCTTTATTTTCTAGTTAACTTTTTAACCATTACTACATTGGCCAGCCACTCATGGTACATTACTCCCGTATATATTTGGTGGCCAAAAGTTTGTTTGTTTCTTCACTGATCGCCCAAATTCACTCTGAAGTGAATCTTTCTTTTTTCTATTTAACTAGTTTAGTTGTGAGGTTGACATTTAGTGTATGCATGATTACATTCGTATCTATGCCCAGCATATCTACAACTAACCAAGTGAAAATGTTTATGTGAAGTCATAAAAAGTTTATTAAATCATTTTTAGCTTTTAATTCTAGGGAATTCCTGATCGTCATGAATAAATTAAGATCTGGTCGATATAAAGAAATTATTGGTACTTTTTCTGCAAGCTTGGGTTTTGGATGGTTATCAGATGTCCAAACTTTTAAGGGTTAAGTTGCTAGGGTTGGCTAATGTTATTGCATTAACGAACAATGTGTTTTCAATCAGAGCCTTTGGGTCAGCCTGTTGGGAAGATTCTTCATTATCTTTTTTTATAAATTGCTTGATCTTCTCTTTTTGAATCAACACTTCAATAGCGTTTTTCAGACTGATACATTCTTTCATTGTGTGACCAACATCATTATGAAATCACAATGCTTTCGTGGGTTTCTATGGCCCTTGTCCATCCTCATAGGTGGAAGTCTTTCTACTAGGCCATCTCTCAATATTGCGTGCAGTACCTGTGTTCTGCTGATATTAAGGGGTTTGTAATACTCGTACTTATTATCTGGCGGTGCCCAATCTCTCTTCTTGCTTGTCTAGATTTGATTCGTTGTAGGGCCAATTTTACTGTCTTGGTAGCCATCCAATCTACCTCTTTGGGGGAACTATTTTTTTCTCAGGTTTCATCCAAATCAATCACTCCGTCAATCTCAATGGGCATTTGAATTTATAATTTTCAATTTCAATATCTTCTGCATCAGCGTATTTTTTTGCTTTTTCATAGAGATGATACAGCTTGACTGGCTGAGTAACCGTCAAGGCATACTTTAGTTGCTTATGACAGACCCTAAATATGAAAGCCTGGATTACCCAGTCATCGTTGAAGTCTTTGAGTTCTAGTGTGGCAATATTAAAGCACTTAACGTATTCACAGAGTGTTTCATCTAGGTTTTGCTTGACAGCCATCAACCTAGCTGTTGTCCTAGCTACTATTCGATAACTACTAAAATGGTCAAGGAATTAGTGAGCTAGTTGGTCAAAGTTTGTGATGGACCCTTGGTTCATGGAATACCACCAAGTACGAGCGGGCCCTCATAGAATTATTGGGAATATCCTGCATTAGACTACGTCGGGTATATCTAGTAGGTTATGGAATGCTCGAAAGTGATTTAGGTGATCTATTAGGTTTACCTTGCCATCATACGTATCTGACAGAAGCTTGATTTTTTTAGTGACTAAAGTTTCATGGTGATCCATATCTTTTTGCTTTTCATACAGATCGTACTCAGGAGTAGAGTATGCACTCTCTTAGATTTCCTGATATTCTTGATTTATCTGTCGGTCTCTTGCGCTCAGGCTACGGTTCCTGGTATCAAATCTACCAGGTAACTGGTTTTGGTGACCATATTGCATAAGTTGATCAATTTGTTATTATTGCTATTAGATGATGGTCTGTTAGGCCATTAACTCCTTCTAATATTGTTGCTGAATGAGAGCTTGTTGGGTCACCATCTGGCTGGCGAATACTCGAAATTGACTTTGTAAGTTGACCTAGGATGCTGGCAATGGTAAAGATACATTTATTATCATAGATCTATTGGTGAGTTTGTAGTAGATGCATTAGGAATGCTCGTTCCAACAACCACAATGCTGAAGGATGATAAGCTTCCTTGAATATGAGTATTTGGATCAGTTTTGGTAAACTTTAATAGTGGTAATGGTGATTGGGAGGCTAAAAGGTTCTAGAAGTAGTTTAGTGCTTGAGGCCAAGGATTCAGTGTGAAGGGTGTTTGGAAATAAAGGTGAGCATATGGGAAGTTAGGCGAGGCAGGTACATGGTCACAACTATGAAAAGGAGCCCTTTAGTTACCATAGGATTGGGTGTTATAGGATCAAGCTGAGGTTCCACGGGCACTTGACTCATCATCATTATTGCTTGAGTAATAAAAGCGGAGTCGGTCCCTTAGGTAGCCATGAGCTTTTATTTGTATCTAGTAAAAAAGATTGCTATCATTGCTAAACCATAAGAATGATAGGTTTCCCACAGACGGCGTTAATTGTTGATGTAACAATAGAGATGCTAAAAAGGAATCCTATAAAACAACAAAGGAGAGAGAGGCCCAGAGTTATGCTCTAAGGGGATATTCTGATGTTTAAGTCAGTAAAGATACTATGAATGAGGATTGAAGGGAGAATGAGATATTTCTAATAATTCATACCTCAGAAGTGTTGATGCTACTCCTTTATATAGGCTTTGATAGGAGTTTTACTTGATTTGAAGCTCTCAGCGAGTAAAGGTTGCATGACTATTAAACTCACGGAGCCTAAAGCTATCCTTCAAGACTTATTTCTTATCAAAATTAGATTTGGTGATAGAGTTGATAAGGGGATATAACAGAAAGAAAAGCTTTTCTTATGAAACCAAAGCATCAATATGATACGTCCTACAGAAGAGAACGCATTTTTTATCACACAATCATAAAAAGAATGGAGATTATTATAAGAATCCATATTTGTTACGTCTAAAGGATGAACTTTGATTCTTTAAAAAATGATGAAAGGAAAATCTTGTGAAATCAAAGCATCAACATCAAGCATCTTATTGAAAAGAGCGTGTTTTTATAGCCCAATCATAAAAAAATAGAGATTATTATAGGAATAATCTTCATCTTAACTAAGGTATGAACTTTGATCTAAGGAAAATAGTGCTTGCAAAGCCAAAGCATCAATATTACACATCCTAATGATGTGAATATGTTTTTACAGCCCAATCATAATAAAATGGAGACTGTTACAAGAATCCTTGTTCGTCATATCTAAAGGATAAACCTTGATTTGAAGGAAAATGGTCAAAAGAAAAACTTTTCTTGTGAAACCAAAGCATCAATATCATGCATCCTAATGAGGTGAATGTGTTTATATAGCCCAATCACAAAAAAATAGAGATTGTTACAAGAATCCCTATTTGCTGTATCTATGGGATAAACTTTGGTTCTGGGGAAAATAATGAAAAGAAAAGCTTTTCTTATGAAACCAAAGCATTAATATCTTGCATCCTGTTGAGAAAAATATGTTTCTATAGCACAATCGTAGAAAATCTAGAGATTATTCAAATAATCCATGTTCACCACATCTGAGGGAAAAGCTTTGATTCTAAGGAAAACATTGAAAGAAAAGCTTTTCTTGTGAAATCCAAGCATCGATATCATGCAACCTATTGAGGAGAACATAGCCCAACCTAAAAAAGAATAGAGATTATTTAGAGAATCCATGTTCATCTCAACCGAGGGATGAACTTTAATCTAAGGAAAATGATAGAAAGAAAAGTTTTTCTTCTAAAACCAGAGCATCAATATCATGTATCTTAATGAGCTAAATGTGTTTTATAGTCCAATCCCAAAAGAATGGAGATTCTTGTGAGAATCCATGTTTGTCACATCTATGGGATAAACTTTGATTTTAAGGAAAATGATTGAAAGAAAAGCTTTTCTTGTGAAACCAAAGCATCAATATCTTGCATCCTAATAAAGGGAATATGTTTAGTTAGCCTAATCACAAAAAAAAATTGAGATTGTTATGAGAATCCATGCTTGCACATTTATGCAATGAACTTTGATTCTAACAAAAATGATAGAAAGAGAAAGTTTTCTTGTGAAACAAAAGCACCAATATCTTGCATTTTATTAAGAAAAATGGTTTTTATAGGTCAATCATAGAAATAATAAAGATAATCACGAGAATCCATGTTTGTAATACCTAAAGGATGGACTTTGATTCTACAAAAAAATGATGGAAAGAAAAGCTTTTCTTATTAAATCAAAGCACAAACATCAAGCATCCTATTGATAACAGTGTGCTTTTATAGCCTAATCACAAAAATTAATGGAGATTATTACGAGAAATCGATGTTTATCTTAACCAAGGATGAACTTTGATCTAAGGAAAATGGTTGGAAAAAAAACTTTACTTATGAAGCCACAACAATAACATGCATCCGAATATGTGAAGGTATTTCTGTAGCCCAATCGCCAAAAAAATGGAGATTGTTACGAGAATCCATTTTTGCCACATCTAAGGGATGAACTTTGATTCTAAAGAAAATAATGGAAAGAAAAGCTTTTATTATTAAATCAAAGCATCAATATCATGCATCCTAATTAGGGGAATGTGTTTATACAACCCAATCAGAAAAAAAAAAGGATATTGTTATGAGAATCCATATTTGTCACATCTATGGGTTGAACTTTGATTCTAGGACAAATAACAAAAAGAAAAGCTTTTCTTGTGAGACTAAAGCATCAATATCATGCATCCTAATAAGGTGAATGTGTTTTTAAAGCCTAATCACAAAAAGAATGGATTTTGTTTTGAGAAACTATGTTCATCACATCAATGGGATGAACTTTGATTCTAAGGAAGATGATGAAAAAAAAAGCTTTCCTTCTGAAACCAAAGCTTTAATATCATGCATCCCATTGAAAAGAAAATGTTTTTATAGCCCAATTAGAGAAAGAATACAAATTATTATGGGAATCCATGTTCATCACATCAAAGGGATGAACTTTGATTCTCAGGAAAAAAAATCAAATGAAAAGCTTTTCTTGTGAAGCCTAAGCATCAATATCATGCATCCTATTAAGAGTTATGTGGTTTTAAAACCCAAACACAAAAAGAATAGAGATTGTTATGAGAATTCTTGTTCGTTTCATCTGTGAGATAAGCTTTGATTTTGAGGAAAATGATAGAAAAAAACTTGTATTGTGAAACCAAAGCTTTAATTTGATACATCCTAATGAAGAGAATGTATTTCTATAGCCTAATCACAAAAACTATGGAGATTATTATGAGAATCCATGTTTGCTACATCTAAAGGATGAACTTTGATTTTATGAAAAATGATGAAAGGAAAAGCTTTCCTTGGGAAATCAAAGCATCAACATCAAGCATCCTATTAAGAAGAATGTGTTTTTATAGCCAAAATACAAAAAGAATGAAGATTATTACAAGAATCATGTTCATCTTAACTGAGGTATGAACTTCGATCCGAGGAAAATGGTGGAAAGAAAAGCTTTTCTTGTGAAGCCAAAGCATCAATATCATACATCCTAATACCACGAATGTGTTTTTAAAGCCCAATCACCAAAAAAAATGGAGATTTTGATGAGAATCCATGTTTGTCACATATGTGGGATGAACATTGATTCTAAGGAAAATGATCGAAAGAAAAGCTTTTCATGTGAAACCAAGGCAACAATATCTTGTATCCTAATGAAGCGAATGTGCTTTTAAAGCCCAATCACCAAAAAAAAGGAGATTGTTATGAGAACCCATGTTTGTCACATTTATGGGATAAACTTTGATTCTAAGGAAAAAAATCAAAAGAAAATCTTTTCTTTTGAAACCCAAGCATCAATATCATACATCTTATTGAGAAGAATGTGTTACTATAGCCTAAAAAAATGGAGATTATTTTGAGAATCCATGTCCATCTGAACCGAAGGATGAAGTTTGATCTAAGGAAAATAATGGAAAGAAAAGCTTTTCTTATGAAACCAAAGCATCAAAATCATGCATCTATAGGAGGTGAATGTGTTTTTAAAGCCTAATCACAAAAAGAAAAGAGTTCATTATGAGAATCCGTGTTCGTCACATTTATGGGATGAAATGTGATGAACTTTGATTCTAAGGAAAGTGATGGAAAGAAAAGCTTTTCTTGTGAAACCAAAGCATAAATATCATGCATCCTAAAGAGGTGAATGTGTTTTTGTAGCCCAACCACAAAAGAGAATGGAGATTCTTATGGGAATCCATGTTCATCACATTAGAGGGATAAACTTTGATTCCATGGAATTAGATCGAATGAAAAACTTTTCTTGTGAAGCCAAGGCATCAATATCATGAATCCTAATAAGGTGAATATGTTTTTAAAGCTTAATCACAAAAAAAAATGTAGTTTGTAATGAGAATCCATGTTTGACACATTTATGGGACAAACTTTGATTCTAAGGAAAATGAAGAAAACATAAGGTTTTCTTGTGAAACCAAATCATCAGCATCATGTGTCCTATTGAGAAGAATATGTCTTTATAGCCCAATCACAAAAAAAATAGAGATTATCATAGGAATCCATGTTCATCGCATCAGAGGGATGAACATTCATTCTAAGGAAAAAGATCAGATGAAAAGCTTTTCTTATAAAGCCAAAGCATGAATATCAAGTGTCCTAATGAGAGTGATAAGATTTTATAGCCTAATCGCAAAAGTATGGAGATCGTTATGAGAATCCTTGTTTGTCTCATTTGTGAGATGAACTTTGATTTTGAAAAAAGTAATAGAAAGAAAAGCTTTTCTTGTGAAACCAAAGCATCAGTATGATACATCATAATGAGGAAACTATATTTTTATAGCCTAAACACAAAAAGAATAGAGGTTATTATGAGAATCCATGTTTGTTGCATCTATAGGATGAAATTTTATTCTACAAAAAATCATGGAAAGAAAAGCTTTTTTTTTTTAATCAAAGCATTAACATCAAGCATCTTATTGAAAAGAGTTTGTTTTTATAGCATAACCACAAAAGGAATAGAGATTATTACGAGAATCATGTTCATCTTAACTGAGGTATGAACTTTGATCTAAGGAAAATTATGAAAAAAAAAGCTTTTCTTGTGAAGCCAAAGCATCTATATCATGCATCCTAATGATGAAGATGTGTTTTATAGCCTAATTACAAAAAAAAATGGAGATTGTTATGACAATCCATGTTCGTCACATCTAAGGGATGAACTTTGATTTTAAGGAAAATTATCAAAACAAAAGCCTTTTTTATGAAGCCAAAGCATCAATGTCATGCATTCTAATGAGGTGAATATGTTTGTACAGTCTAATCGCTAAAAGAATGGAGATTCTTATAAGCATCCATGTTTGTCACATTATGGTATAAACTTTGATTCTAAGGAAAATTATGGAAAGAAAAGCTTTTCTTATAAAACTAAAGTAGCAATATATTACATCTTATTAAAAAAATGCATTTCTATACCCTAATCATGGAAAGAATAGAGGTTGTTACTAGAATCCATATCTATCACATATAAGGGATAATCTTCGATTTTAAGGAAAAAGATCAAAAGAAAAGTTTTTCGTGTGAAACCAAAGCATCAATATCATGCATTCTATTATGCAGAATATGTTATTATAGCCTGATCACAAAAAGAATGGAGATTATTTTGAGAATCCATGTTCAGCTCACTGAAGGATAAACTTTGATCTAAGGAAAATGACAAAAATAAAAGCTTTTCTTGTGAAACTGAAGTGTCAATATGATGTATCCTAATGAGGTGAATGTGTTTTTAAAGCCCAATCACAGAAAGAATGGAGTTTGTTATGAGAATTCATGTTCACCATATTTATGGGATGAACTTTAATTCTAAGGAAAATGATGGAAAACAAAGCTTTTCTTGTGAAACCAAAGCATCAATACTGTGTGTCCTATTGAGTAGAATATATTTTTATAGCCCAATCACAGAAAGAATAAAGATTATCATAGGAACCATGTTTGTCATATTAGGGGGATGAACATTCATTCTAAGGAAAAAGATCAAATGAAATGCTTCCCTTATGAAGTTAAAGCATTAATATCATGCATCGTATTGAGAGTAATGTGGTTTATAACCTAATCAGAAATAGTATGGAATTGTTACGAGAATCTTGTTTCTCTCATGTGTGGGATGAACTTTGATTCTAAGCAAAATGATAAAAGGAAAAGCTTTTCCTATAAAACCAAAGCATTAATATGGTACGTCTTAATGAGGAAAATATATTTTTATAGCATGTAGACACCTCATTTTGTTCAGACTAGGTTTTTAGGAGTTAGGTAAAAGGTGACAAAATAAAAAAAACTAGGGGGATGATCTACATCTTATGTAAAGCATGCATCTTAACATGTCATAAGTATGCCCATACATTTTCTAGTAGCTTAACAGGTTCCATGAAATAAAAATGCTTTTTTTTTCAGCATGTTCATCCTAAGTATGTTCATGCATCTATCATCTCCACGCATTCTTTTTTGTGCATACATGTTCTCCATGTTCTATATCATGTTTGTGGCATTTTGTTTGTGTTGAGATGTTTGTTTGAATGCTAGAAAACCTGATTTCAAAGAGTACCCCCCAAATCAAACACGTGCTAGCTCCATACATGGAGAATAACATGTGCTTAAGATTTGTATGAAGTTGGTTTTCCAACCTTCGAGGTAAAGCAAGCATCCAACTCAAGATTCATGGAAGAATGAGTATAAGAATGCTGGTTTTAAAAAATGAAATGAAATTTTTTAGTTGAAAATGTGAATCCTTGGTCCTTAGCCAAACACCCTCATGATGGTATGGTCAACAGGTTATTCCATCATCCCAAACTACTCCGGGACTATGGACTAAGCTCGTGATGACCATGTAAACCCCTCATCTTGGTTATGGATGTTCAAACATCGATGGTCCGACTGAACCCAATGAAAAACCAAAAATATAGAATAGCTCCCCAATTTTGTTTTGGCAATACAGTGGTTTGGTTTTAACTAATTATTTTAAAAATAAAAAATGATTTATATGAAATGTATTAGTATTTTTCCCTCGAAGGATTTTTAATTACTTTTCTAAGGATATCTTATTTACCTTCAGTTTATCTCAGATGAAATAATTATGATTTTTTGAATCTTCACTATTTGAAACCCCTAGATCAGTGAGCAGTTTAATATTAGGCTATTTCATCCTAACAAACAACATTTTTGAATCCCTTGAATATTTTTCCCATAGAATTCATGAAATTCCCTTTCTGAAAAGGTATTATTCGTATTTAATGATTTTGGATGAATCCGAAATGATTTTTCAAAGACCACCATACTTTTACCCTATACATGCTGCTAGTGTCAAGACAAGCTAAAGTTCAAAAATTAGTTTTGCCTAGAAAGTGATTTTCTAGGATTTTTGGAATATTTTTGCATTAATCCTCTTTAAGTTACCTTTCCAATGATCCTTTTTTACTCCCCAGGTCCGGATAAGCTCAAAATAAATTCAGAAAAAGAAATGATGCAACATTATCCTCTGTTTCTAACCTAACTTTCGAAATGCTCTTATTAAGGCATTCGAATGCCTTATGATCTACTCAGCTCATTTCTATTACCAAAACACCCCTTGACTCGGACTAAGGCTAAACAAGAAAGGAGCATTTTAGCCAAACCTTTGGCTTCTGATTTTCTAAGCTCGTTCAATATAAAAAACCTTTTCCTAATGGCACCAAAAATTTCTATTTTCGGGGAAACTCTAACCCCGCTTTTAACTTAAATCAATATCAAACCTCCACTTTTGGGGATACTCCCACCCCACATTCCAAGGGGTACTTCAACTTTGCTTTTAACTCAAACCTAATATCAAACCTTCATTTTTGGGGATACTCCAACCCCAGTGCTCAGAAGGGATATTCTAACCCTGCTTTTACCTTAATATGACATTAACTTTTCACCTTTGGGGATACTCAAACCCCACTCTTCTGAGGGGATACTCTAACCCTGCTCTTCACATTCTTTCTAAAATTCAAACTTTTTTCTAGGACATCCTCAAGTCATTAAAATCTTTTCTCTCTCCATAAATTTCCACTGAATCCGGCTAAGTCTCAACATTATCGTCTCAATTATTCATTAATAATCAAAGATAACTACGAGATACATTTTGATCATCCTTCATGTTTATGTATTTTTTGTGTTTATTTTATGTGGATTAATTTGTTGTTTTCTTTCTTATCTTACTAATATGTTTCCTCTTATAGGGACCTCGAGCACTCATGCTTTAAAAATCATTTTCAAAATCACAAAACGATATCTTGTGCCAATATCTCTCCAGTGCCAAACATGAAATATTTGATTTTTTTAAGAAAACCTCTTCGGAGATCATTTTCATAAAAAACCTGGACTCATATCTTTGCTTCATGCATTAGAGGGAATTATATTTAAATAATGATAAAAATAGAATCGAGGAAATCAAAATTTAAGTAAAATATAGTTAGATGGTATCGATTTTCAAGCATTATAGGGGTGCTAATCCTTCCCCACATGTAACCAACTTTCGGGCCCAAAACAACAAATCTTTGGTATTATTTTCAATAGGCATCCGGTCATGCCTAACTTAAAATGATCGGTGGCGACTCCAAGTTTATGGCCACTTCATGGTGGCCATCCAAGACTAGTCAGATAAGCAATTCGTCTGACAGTCTTTCACTGTTTCATGTCAAACATCAACATTTTTTTTAAGTCAAGCATGCTTTGGCCCTTTAGATCATCCGAAGTTCGTAAAGGCCAGGGCACATAGGACGTCAATAGCTTGGTGACTCTACGATGGACAAAGTTAGAGAGTTAGGCCTATGACTAGCTATGCCTTGTTTGGTCCTTGTTTTTTTGGTTTCCATAATAATTTAGATGTAATTCCTTCTCTTTTTTGCCTTATAATCTTTTACTCTTTATGCCTTTATTTTGTGATTCTTTTTAGTGATCTCTTTTTTTTGAATAAATGTTGATTCGAATAAGTATGATAATATGGAGTAGAATGAAAAGGTTTGATAGTTTTCTCGATACATACCGTGCACTTACATTTTGCTCTAGATTCCTACCGAACACCATGGTGAGGCTAGTATCCTAATTATTAGGAAAAGTGAGTCATCTGCCTTTATGAGTAACCCTCCGTATAGGCATGGCAAGACCTTTTGGGATGTAAATTACCTGTGTCTCTTATGAGTAATCCTTCATATTTGCATAGGGAAGTACATCTACTAGGTCAAACCCATTCTACAAAACCCATAATGGGCCCAAGATCAGGGTGCCTCAACTATCCTTACTAGATGGATGAGTGATTCAGATACTTATTTAGGTATCTGCTTAAACTCATGTGTGAGCCTTATGCGCCAAATCATGTTAAACCATATCGAAATACTGATAAAATAACCCGAAGAATAGGGTTTTTTAGGGAAACACTTATTACCTTCACTTTTGTATACCATATTATACAAGCAATGAAAGGTGAACATCATCCTTCACATTTGTTACATTATTTTTATGATCATTTCTTTAGGGTTTGCTATAATGCTCTATAGCTCACTCTTCTTTAACAACTGGATGATGATGAGCGAATGTTCACACCTAGGATGCCAAAAGTTCATAATCTGACCAAAATAAGTCACCATGTTGATGACTTAACATAGATATTAAGGAATGAACGTCATCATTTGTTTAGTCAGGCTTGTCCTTACGTGTTACTGTATCACCACAGCTAAAGGCAATCTTAGCGTAGATACATGCTAATGCTATTTGATTGTTATGCTCACCTTTATGTATCATACCATTTATTTTTAAGGTAAACTTATATGTGGCATTTTCATTTGGTTGCTTTCATTCCTTTGTATGCTTATCTCTTTGTACAGTTGCTAACTTATTGTCTCCTTTTATTCTCTTTTGCATACATGCATCATTTCATTATTATCATTTCCATGGGATAATTGGCCAATGGTGTAATGTCTACCAAGGAGTTTGTCATGGAGCAATAGTCCACCTTAGAGTTGAAATCTTTTGAAAAAGCTCAAGCCTGGTCCGAGTGACGACAGCGTAAAGAGAAGGATGTTCTAAAACTCAGGTATACCTCGATAGTGCACAAAAAGATCAAAATAGGGTATTATCAGAATGACTAGCAAGATCTGAAATATATGTCGACCAATTGGGATAGTACCAAGAAGGAATCATTCACAAAGTGATATGAGGACATTGCCCTTTTACTCCAAGTCCATTTGGATGTTAGTTTACTATAGGTCACCTCCCAATTTTGGAATCCCGTATATCCATGATTTACCTTCAACCATGAAGATTTGACCTCCACAGTAGAGGAATATACCTCGTTGCTCAACATCGAGAGAGCTAAGACCAATAGAATATATTGCAAGGCTTTGAACCCTTTTAACTTTTAAGAAAAGATTGGCCTAGATTCTCAGTACACTTGGGGCATGGATTGAGGGTCACATCAAGAAGAAGGGAAACGACGAGTGCATTTCATGGGCTAGTTTAAAAGAGGCAATAGCAAATACTGTCGACGTTTCAAAAAATGCAAGATATATTTGCTTTGGTGATATATGGCCTAGTTATTTTCCTAAAGATGCTAGGTTATGTCAAAGCAGCAGTGGTGGATCTCATTTCTTGATTATGTTGCAACATTAACTCAGCATCTGCTATCATTGTTGAAACCATTGTAGCCCTTAATTTTTTCAAGTAAATCGAGACAGGGCGTTTCATTAGTTATGCACCTATGCTTCACCTATGGCTTGTTAGCCACTTTTGCCCAAAAAAAAGAAGAGGCCATAAAATCTATTCCCTAACTTTAATCCTATCTCCAAAGTCCTCAAGAAAGAATAGCCTCACAAAAAGTCTAAGGAATAATGGATCTAGAAACTTCAGAATCTCAATAGGGATAAAAAGACATGTAAGGCTACTTGGTTTTTGCCATAAACCATTATGTATAAATTTAGGGAGTACAATTGTGTGCCACTCATTGGGTTATAGGGAAGTGCCAGCTATGCACCTATTCTGGTCCTTCGACAATTTTTGTGTCAGTAATTTATCCCCTTTGCTCAAGACCTAAAGGCATGCAACTTTTGTGAGCCAGATTAGAAGTAAAAAATTCAGTTAGCCTTCCATGCTTGGAGACAAACTCATTGTGTAGAAAGATCTGGAGAGGAAGTAGTATGACCCTGGTTATAATGAATGAAAGATATGTCACACCAATGATACCTTGCCTCCATCTGCTGTTGTATCTGTAGATGAAGAATTCTTTTCTAAAATCAAATTGCTCAGACGGGAATTTGAATAAGAAAAGACAACTTTTACCAAAGAAATTCCCACCTAAAAGAGGAAAAAGTCAATTTGAGATAACCTTTATCTACGTGAATGTGAGGTAAAACAAGCTGATAAGAAGAAGAATCATCTCAAAAAAGATCACGAAAGTCTAAGGAAAGACTATGTGGCCATCAATAAAGCAAACAAATCATGATGCTAGTGCAAGTCTTTGCCGCAACGTACCCTGAGTTGGATCCTCGTGGATCTGTGGGTGCGCATGACTTAAAATATTTTCCTGACTTGGAAAATGTCTTCTTGACTAAGACTATTCTTGGGCAATGTGATGAGAATGAGAATGTACAGATTCTTGACTTATTATACAGTGAGGGGGACCTTAAGATGAATCACTCATCTTATTGGTCTCGTATGACCATCACAAAATAGCCAATGCTTAAAGTCGCCACCGATCATTTTGTGCTAGGCATGATCGAATGCCTATTGAAACCTATGTTTTGAGTTACGAAACTCAAAACATCGATCCCATGGTCTACGTAATGCAATGATTTGCCATTTGGGTTCGAGAGTTGGTTACGCACGATGAGGTATAAACCTTCGCGATGCCCGAAATCGATACCTTACTGGCTATGTCTTATCTCGATTTCAATTTTTTCAATCTTAACTTATTGCTATTTCAATATACCCTCTTCTAATGCATGAATTTTATAGAAATAATCCAAGTTTTGATGAAAAAGATTTAATCTCGTATACGCCCTAGGGAGATTGGGAATATAGAGATTTTTGATGAACATGACCTCTGGATTTTACTTCGAAAATGGAATGTTCCACTTTGGGCACTGGAGAGATACCCACGTGGACTTTTACCTTTATTTTTATTTGGAAATGTTTTGAAAATATGAATGCACATAATCATCACAAAGAAATCATGTTAGTAAGATAATAAATGAAATAACATAACATGGAACATAAAAAGGGAATAGACTATTGGAATTTATCTTGCTATTGACATCGATTATCTAGGAATAACTGAATAGACAATTTTCGAGATGCATATGGGTTTCTTGATTAAACAAGGTATATTTGACATATTCATGGAAATTCAAAAAAAATGATTAATTTGTAGTTGAAAGATAGGGTTGGAGTATCCTATGAATGGAAAATAGTTTTTTTTGACAAAGGAAGATTTTTTTAAATCTTGACCGTTTTAAGAAGCGGGGTTGGAGTATCCCTTTAAAAGGTTGGGGTTAGAGTATCCCCATGAATGAGAAATCATTTTAACATAGAAAGATTTTCAAATCTTGACAATTTTAAAAAATAAGGTTGGAGTATCCCCTTGAAGGGATAGGGTTGGAGTATCCCCGTGGATGACATAACTTCATGATTTAGAAAATGAGTGAGCATTCGACAATTTTTGGCAAAAAGATTTATTGTGAAGGAGGATGATAAAGATGTAAAATATGTTTATGCCTTAATATGAGCTTGTAGGAGTATTAAGGTATGCTTTCGAGTCTAATCGGGATGACATGGAGACATTCGAATGACTCGAGATAAAATTCGAGAAAAGAACTCAATTTTGACCAAAATCAAAAATAAGGGACAGCATCACACTATCTTGCTTCCTAACTATTCTAAATTGGTTCGAAGGATTTAAAAGGTGGACAAGACACCATCAGAAATGTAACTCGATAAGGGTCATTCTAAAAACATTTTGAATATCCCGAGAAGTCACTTTCTAAGGGAATAATTTTTCATGTTTGGACTGATTGAGCTGCTGGTAGAGCATCAGAGTGACAAGGTGTGTCAAAATTTGAAAAATCACCCCAGACTCATTTGATGTCAAAAATTACAAGTGATACCTTTCTGAAAAAGGAATTTCATGAACATTTTAGGAAAAATGTTTAAAAATTTTGGAAAAATCATTTAGTGGGCCTGAAATGTCCAAACATGATTCTAAAGGTTTTAGACCATTTAGATTTGAAGAATCATAACTTTCTTATTCGGACTAATCTGGAGATGGACAAGACCTCATTTTAAAGATATTTTGACACACTTTCTGAGAAAAATATCATGAAATTCACTGAAAATTGTTTAGGATTTTAACATGATTTTTCAATTTGTAATAGCGGTGCTGCCAATAAGGGACAAAGCAAAGCATAGGATATTTCTTGTTTTCCTTATGTTTATGGGTCTATATTCGAGTCATTTACATTTGAACGTCCATGACTGATGGGAAAGAGTGGCATAAGCATCACAAACTCATTTGCACAGCCCCGGAGTAGTTTGGGACAATGAAACAGTCCATTAATCATACCACTAAAGGTTTTGACCCAAAAACAAGGCACAAACATTTCGGGGATGAGTGCAAGATCATTTTCATTTGAAAATCAAAAGATTTAAGCTTGTTTAACCAAGATTCTAGATTTGAAAAAATGCAAATTTCCTTAAGATATTTCGTTAGCTTTAAAGAAAATGCTAAGTCCATGCTAATCCTCATTGGTTGAGGTTAACATGCTTGGCTTGGGGGATTGTTTTGAAAATCAATTTTTATCAGCCATCAAACATGCATTTTGACAACAAACATACAAGGAGGATGGCACATAACATGAATGGGGATGCTAATTTTACTAATGGCCTGGACAAAGAAAATGTTATGGACTTTAACAAGAAAATGTTATGGATGTTGGAAATGACAATGATTCATGCAAGTTAAGGTGTAAATCTACTTGAACTGTGTTAGGCTAAAGATTCATGCATGGATTAATGATAACAAGATGCATGAACATGAAAAAAAATGCATGAGCAAGAGATATCCAACTAATGAGGATGAAATGTGGTATTTTGCACATAAAAGGGGCATTAAGGCATCCAAATCCTAAACTATCACAACCAAAAGCCACAATAATGCATGA